>JARJLU010017006.1:0-30000 GCA_030272975.1 Sparidentex hasta | reverse complement strand
ACAAAAGCACGCTATATACTACCTGTTTCTGCCCTAACAAAAGCCCCTTACTTGGGTCGCTCGTCGTGACTAGCTTGTGTCCCATCTGACTCGAAACTCCAAGTCGTTTTGGAGCGAGTGTGGGGTTAGCTGCAGCGTCCTAAAAGCTGACAAAAATAGGCAGTGATCACACTGCAAGTTGATTTGATGAAGGACTGGACCTCAGGGTTTCCGTCTCCTTCTGAAGATGGCAGATCTGCAGGTGGTGAGGAATGATTGGGTTCCTCTATGGATCCAAAACGATAACAACAAATATTCAAACAAAAATGTCTCATCCAGTGAAGAGGGAACTGAAGCTTAGCTCAAGCAAAATGAAAATGGTGAGGAAAACTCCTCCATATATCTACATATATAAGCTGGTCCACACTGAACCTGCCAACTCCCAGAATGAGGAAAGCAAACAATTCCTGCATGGTCTCTGCAGCCCACCCACTGGTAAAGCGGCGCTCCTACAGGCTGTTCACATTCAGCTCCTTTTGTTACATAATGAAAGGAGTCATTTACATAGGCAGGCCTCCTCCGCACGGCGATAAGAGATATTGTGTACTTTGTGGCCTTTCCAAGTGCGTGTAAGCTCTGTGAAGCAGGTAGACAATGGCATCCTCCACGCCAGTATCAGTCTGGTATGCAAACTGCAATGGGTCCAGGCAGTCACACACCAGGGGCCTGAGATGCTGCAGAACCAGCCTCTAAAAGATTTTCATGACATGTGACGTTGGAGCCACAGGCTGAAGTCGTCTGTCCAGTCCTCTGGCCTTGTTTGTCCTGGTCCTGCTAGCTGCTGTCTCGCATTTCGGGTCTTGATGGTTTGGGTTGTTGGGATAAATGGGGATTTGAGAGAGGTAGAGGGTGGTGCTGGGAGAGGAGGTGCATAAATTGCCATGCCCAGATCTCATGGTGCAGCAGAAAGATGACTGGTGTGGGAGGGAGAGGGGGTGCAAGCCCAGCCCCAGGTGGTGAGTCAAATCTGTTAGCCCGTCAACATGTTCCTTTGTCCCCTCCACTGCTTCTCCTTTCCCCTTCACTGTTTCACTCCCCCGTTAACACCACCCAGGGGTTGCTCTGCTGCAGCTTCCCCGCTATCCTGTTCTTGTAGCAGGCTTTAGCCCTCCTCAGTTCCCTCCTCAGCTCTTTCTGAATTTCCTTCTGTGCGTCCACATTTTCCTGTGCCATGAAAATTCTCCTCTTCCAGTTCAACAGGGTTCAAAAATCAGAGTGGAAATCACACAACCCTTGTGGATGACAGTCCAGTCATAACCATAGTGTCCCATAAATGTTTGGCATTGTGCTTTTAAATACCTTTTCTTGCAAGCTTTTGTGCCTGCTTCACCTTAGTTAATTTCCCCCTTACATATTTTTTCTACATGCTTTCATTCTTTTGTGCTTATATTATGCTTAACATCCTTACTGATATGTGTTTTTTTTGTTTTTTTTATCTCTTTGGTTGATATTACTGTCTGCAGAGAGACCTCTGGTCAAAGCTCCAGACAACCCTTTTACTCTGTTTTTACTGGTGGCCAAACTTTTTTATTGATGAGCACCAGCACACAGCTTAGGTGCACCCGATAATATATTTGCACTACAGCTGTACCACATTTGTTCGGGTCTGGCATCTAAGTGCATCTCTACAGCATTTATTTGTAGAATATATATGCATGGAAGTATGAAAGCCAGTGTGTGACAGGGCTTATCTATCAAGTACATTTACACACAGCAGTTACTGATGAGGATCACGGAAATGAAGGTGCTTTTTTTAACATTAACAACAGAGCCAACTGAGCTTTACTGCAGTGTTAGGTTCCACAAACAGCAGGTCAGCACATGCTATATAGCCTAGCTCTTGTGTATGGAATAGCTTTATCCTGAATATCCTTTATAAACAGTGACAATCTTCAGTCTTCTCTCGTTCACCTGCGAGAAATGTGGCCTCACACATGCACCAACACACACAGACACACATGGCACATATGCAAGATGTACATGAAATATTGCAATACACTGTTGTGTATTGAATTGTCTCTATACACTCAGTTGATGTTTGTAATGAAATGTTTTAATGAATACATTTTAATCTGACCTGCCTCATATAAGGTGCGGTGGTGAGACCAATTAAAATGTTTAGTAAGACTTTACATATTTTTGGGCTGATGTGCATCTGAAAAAAGTGGCATCCTGGAGCCCTGTGTAGTCTGCCAATATATCATCCAAGAACCAGGATGAAACTCCTTGTAGGGGAAATTCTCCTTGTTGAGGTAGAGATTGGTATTTCTCTGAAGAGTTTTAGACTTGATGTGATGAATCAGGTCTCTATTATAGATGAAGCATGGAGAGATGACCCACAGTGTTCTCTGCAGTCTTCCATATTGTTCTGACTTATACACTACAGAGGAGTGGTTACATACTTTATGACAGTTGTTAATCCCTCCTTCCCCAAAAAAGTGACTTGCTGATGTGTTTGTTGATCATGCCGTCCCCAGGTCAGTGACCCTGTGATTTTTTCCTTGACAGTGTCATCCTAGTTGCTGTCCTTTTAATAGGACTTAGGCTTAGAGAATTGCCCCCCATATGACCTCCTTACCTCTGTTGGACATCTGAAACGTTGGGGAGACTTGGACAAGTTCAGAAAACAAATCTTTTCAGTGTGTTCAGCTGTGTTGGAAGATTTTAGAACCGCGCAGACGGTGTCTGGTCAGATTCAGCTTGCAAAGTCTGAGAGTGTTGGAAGTCTTAGGCTTGGATGCAGTTGTATGCTCTGATTTGTTGTGTGCTAGCTGTTCAATGACCATTTTGATTGGCAGTGTGCCAGCGATTCAGCGCAGTGTGTGGGAGGGGTGGAAGTGACCATTTTTTGATTATTTCTACATATTTCTGGAAGCCATGGCTGCTCAGACCAAAGAAACTGAGCAGCAGCTGATTGCACATGTGGAAGAGAGACCACACTTGTGCAACATCACGCTACAGTGCTATTCCAACTGGAATAGGAAGGATAAACTGTGGCATGAGATCAAAAGCGAGCTCCGTTTTACAGGTATTATCTCCTATTTTTACACAACTTGCAATCAATGTATTAGCATGACAATGCATGAAAAACAAGACAGTGATCGCAAGCATGAAATTGTAAATAAAATAGTAAATAAAAGATTGGTTAATGTTGTCTGCCTTGGTTGAAACCCGAAATGACTACCATGGCTTGCTTTGTAATTAGTGCTCTGTTCACATAATTTGAGCTTTTTTTTTTGAGCATTGAGCCACACATGGACAGCAGGGAGAGCTCATCCAACCTAACTTGCGAAGTAACAGAATTTATCATCTCTGTCTTTATTAAAATATGGTCTTGAAAATAATGTGTGCTCTTCATTTTTATAAATGGCAAGCATGCCCTAATATGAATAGGAGGATACCATGATATTAAATCCACCCTTGTTGTTTTGTTTAGGAATTGTGTGATGCTGCGCCACCTTCGACTCCTGGTTATTAAGGTATTATTGATGCAAAAGGTTTGAGCACTTGTAACAGTGGAATTTGCAATTGTGTACAGTGATTGTGTATGTGTATCAATAAATGTCTGGTCATATACTATATGAGTTGTGTACTTTTTTATCTCTCCACAAATACAACACAACACAACACAGACATTCACAAATTCTTAATTACAGGTGCACAAATCCTATTTCACAAGTCTTAAATAAAAAAACAAAAACAAAAAAAACAACTGACATGCTCATATTTTTGCTCCAATTGTTATAGTATATTTGGTGCAAAACATATTTGTGCACCTGTATCAAACAAAGTGAACTTGTGGACAAACTTTGAATATGTGCAAATATGAACTGAACTTGTGTGATTACAAACACAAATCGATAACTACAAGTGTGCAAATCTTCCCCACTAGTCATAGATTCTGTTTCCTTCAACTACAAATCACGAATTGCGCCTCCACAGAGATATGTGGTGCAGAACTATCTGTGCATTCAGTCTATGGTGCAAAAGGTGGGTGCTGATCTGAGATCGATTGATCCCACAGCCAATCAGAGAGGGGCTTTTGAGGGTGGATTCAGCACATGCTAAACTAACAGCAGCAGAGCATCTCCTGCTAGCTAGCAGGCTAACAATTGTTCGGCGGTGGGTCTCGCTTGCACTGTTTTGTAAAAGTGGAAATGTCAACTGGCAAACTTAATGCAAACATGACAATTTGTGTTTCTATACTTTAGCTCCTGTCCTAGCAATGAGCAGTTACTACAGCAACTCCCTACTGCGGTCAAGCAAGCTGTGGTTTGCGTTAGCTTGGTCAAATCAGCCGCACGTTGTTTTCTAGTGTGCAAATCTACTAACATTTACAGTAATCGTAATAAAACCGCTCTGAAGAGCTGCTGGTATTGACTGTGGGTCAGACTGCAGTCTCACAGTCAGACTCATGAAAATGATGATACTTTTACAGTAATTATTCACAGTAATAAACTGAAGGTATCACGAAGGTATGTGTCCAGATTTCAAAGTAAAGGATGACGTGAGGAAAAAAAAAGTTTCCATAAGTAGTTCAAGATTCCTATACTGCAGGATTTAGAACTTCCAGAAGTATCTGCATGCATAATATGAAATATTTTTACTGTGTACTCTTCGAGTAATCCGACGACTCCATTGCCTCTTATCTGACCCGTTAGGCAGAAAAGTTGCATTGAAACATACTGCCTTGACCACTGCCTAGCAGCGTGTGTTCTTTGCTTGCGCGAGATGCAATAAGTCTCCTTAACATTGGGTGGCGCTAGTCTCATGCCAGTAATCCATAACATGAAAACATTAAATAACGGAACAGAGTGCACACCATGGATTATCAGTTTAGAAAAGCAAAGCACATGCAGTATTGACTCAGTATTCATTTAACCTGAGAGGATGTTTGTGGAAAATAATACTTGGCATTAGATCATTATGGCTGAGCTGATGGTCACATTGTCTGCTCTGAATTGAAGTGAACTTGTGCAATAGATTTTCAATGTATGTAAAATAGTTTTTCACAAAAATACGTATTCTTTTAAAACACAAACACAAATCGATAGTACAAGTGCGCAAATCTTCCTCATGAGTCACAGATTCTGTTTCCTTCAACTACAAATCTCGAATCCCACCCCTCCACTTCCTTCGACTACAAATCACAAATCGCGCTCTCCACTGAGATATGTGGTGCAAAACTATCTGTGCATTCAGTCTATGGCTCAAAAGGTGGGTGCTGATCTGAGATCGACAGATCCCACAGCCAATCATAAGAGAGGGTCTTTTTGTCCCACAGCCTCCTCAGAGGAGAGGGTGGATTCAGCACATGCTAAACTAACAGCAGCAGAGCGTCTCCTGCTCGTTAGCAGGCTAACAATTATTTGGCGGTGGGTCTCGCTTGCACCGTTTTGTAAAAGTGGACATGTCAACTGGCAAACTTCGAGCAAACATGACAATTTGTGTTTCTATACTTTAGCTCCTATCCTAGCAATGGGCAGTTATCACAGCGACTCCCTACCCCGACCAGCCGTGGTTCGCGTTAGCTTAGTCAAATCAGCCACACATTTTCTAGTGCGTGAATCTACTAACATTTATAGTAATCGTAATGAAACCGCTCTGAAGAGCTGCTGGTAGTTACTGTGGGTCAGACTGCAGTCTCCCAATCAGACCCATGAAAATTACAATACTTTTAAAGTAATTATTCCGGGTAATAAAGTGAAAGTATCACAAAGGTATGCGTCGGGATTTCAAAGTAAAGGATGACATGAGGAAAAAAAACAGGATAGGAGGATTTGGCCATTGGTTTGAGTATGGGCCAGACCTGGGCATTGTGCGGTGCCCCGGGCCACATCCGGCCGTACAAATGATCAAACACATGAACTGTGAATTAAAACCCCAAACTGTAATAAATGTTCACCTTGTTATTAATCCTGACTGAACAATAAAGACAGTTGACTGAAGTTCTGCAATGTCATCTTTAATATCTTGTTGATTTATCCAGTCCTGTTGATTGATGTCCTTCATCTATGTCTGTTTTCAGTCAACATGACCCCCATGGACCAGCTGGAACAGCAGTGAGCCATATCCAGCTGGAAAAGACGATACCCATAGACATTTTTCTGCTGTAAGTAAACTATGAACTGAATTTAACAGCTTTGATTTATAACTACATGCATTCACACCTATCTGCCCTGCATACTGTAAAATACATACTATAAAGCCTATACTTACTAACTTGATGCACTTTATGGTTTGTTACAAGGAATGAGCTGCAAAGCTATTCACGGAAAATGCTTTGGAAAGGGCAGGCTCTTTCCAAAAGTACTTGGCATTTGTTCGGATCAGGCCCAGTGCTACCTGTTGTATTAGGGTGGGCTGGTAGTGATAAGAGGTGGTCAATTCAGCTGAGCCCAGAGGTTAGAGAAGCTGACTAGTGGCCTTAAGCTTGTCAGTTCAATTTTCCTGTCACAATGGCACACAATTCTGTAAAAATAACAGCTGTCAAGTGGTTGGTTGAAGTAAATACTAAATTTACTTGCAGTCACCTGTGTGTGTTGGTCTTAAAATGAGGTTTGATCAGGTGTGCTGATGGCAAGTTGCTTTCGGCTCAGCTCTCTCTTCACCATGACAGACCGATACAACAACCGCATTACTACAGCCGCCGCACCGATCCGCCTGTCAATCTCATGCTCCATCATTCCCTCACTCGTGAACAGGACATCTTTATCAGTACATATCACTATCCGTACTGAGTTGCCGTCCCAGCTTAACAACCATTCACATCTGGGCTCACCTAGCCCTAGCAACCCACAATAAAGCTGGTTTGGGTCAATCACCAACAAGAAGCCCTAACAACTCAAGTCAGAGCTCACACGTCTTCGATGACTCTGTAAGGACAGTCCCATGAAGAGTTTAAAAGCCTGCAGCTTCCCTCCAGTTAGTTAGAACTGAAGAAGTCTCTTGGATGAGAGGTGAAACGTCTTCAGGAAACTGAAACATGTCTACCTGTATATGATAAAGCACTAAATATTTGAAAACTTAGACTGTAGTCTATATTTAAATATATATTATTGTTTATTATATAAACATGATATGTTTTATTAATATTACTGCTCACGGGACATTGGCTAAGACTCAAAAAAGGTTCTCTTTAGCAAGTGAAGTGATGTGCCTACTCTAGCGGTCTTGCTTGTACTCCTTGAGTGGATGCAAGCATCAACCAAAACAACAACGTCACCACACGAGATTGACCGGCACCATGTTAATAGAAGAGGTATATAGAAAACTGTATATACATGTACATACATACAAGTTTATCAAAACTCTCTAAACAATACATAGGAATTGTCTTGCTCCCAATGAGAAGAAACCACAATGATAAACAAGACATAAAACACCACAGTCAATAAATCAAGATTCACAGAATCCAAAAGATCTCATTAACGATTGAATGAGGCAATGAACGGGCCCTCACAGGCCGCGCGTGTCAGGCTGTGGCTGCTGTCGGGCTTGTTCACACAACACCTTCCATTGAGGAAGCCGTTCCTTTATTATTTGATGGCCTGCTCCCACTGGTATTAAATAATATATGGTAAAGTCAGAAGAACTCCCCACAATCTACATGAAGAACAAATAATGAGAGGACTACAACTGTGTTGACCTACAGACACTTCAACAGAGGTTTGTATCCATTATCAAGGCAGCTAATGAGATGCTTCATGCAAAGTTTGGTGCAAATTGGTCAATTACCTAGGAGGAGTTTGAAAAAGTACTTTTTTCATTTGTCATGTTTTAGCAAATGGAAAGTTACCACGAAAGTGGGCGTTGCCTACACCACACAATTCAGCTGAATTTAGGGAACACATAGATATTGTACTAAGTTTCGTGTTAAGGGTTAGGGTTAGCTCAGGGGCTCATGGGGAAGTAGTAACCTGAGTTTCATGTCATTAGACCAGACCAACCATGCACCACAGAGCCCACAGAAGTTGGCCCCAAAGGATGACAGGCTCAGGGCAAAAGTGAGGACACAGACCAATGTCTGAGCCGTGGCAGTCACTGTAATGGGAAGTGCACTGGCAGTGCAAAAGGCTGAATGTGTGGCAATTTGGATTTGTTGTACTAAATCACGCCCACTTTGACCAGTTGTTACTTAACTATATGGCTGGCCTCAGGAGTGACCCCACATCAGTACTGTTTCATTACATTTCTATTATTGCAACAAAAAATGAGAGTGACAAGGGAAAATGCTTTTATGTTGATTAGTGCATGGTGACTTAACAAAGGAAAAGTGCAGCAGAAGTGGGTGGGGCCTATGTCAGAATCTTAGTTATATTCGGGAAATACATAAACATGATGTTTACGAATATGTTCTTTAAAATCTGTAAGTTAAAGGCAAAAATGCATTTACATCTGTTACAGTGCCACCTATAGGCCAATTTGCACCAAATTTGGCAGATAGCCTCTGGATGACTTCAGGAACAATTGACTTAAGTTTGATGTTGAAAGCTTTTAGTTTGACAGAAATATGAAACAATATATGTTTTTTAGCTAGCAAAAAAAAAATATATATTGTTTGGTTTTAACTAGCAAATTTTTTGGAGCACCAAAATTGTTTTGACAACTTTTCATCAGACACATCTGGAGATTCTATGTGCAAAGTATCAGGCAGATGGCACTTAAATTGTAGGAGGAGGTTGAAAAAATAGTTTCTGCATATGTGGCAATTTAGCAATGAAATGTGCAGCAGAAGTGGGCATGTCCTATGTCAGAAAACCCAGCTATATTCAGGGTACATATGGATATGAAGTTTGCGAGTGTGTTATTTAAAATGTGTAAGTTACAGGCAAAAATGCAATTACATCCATTATAGCACCACCTAGTGGTGTACATGTGCAATTTTTGGTATGGAAGAACTATATGTACCATATAAATTTCAAAGCTCTCAGCATAAGTAATTAATTAATGTTTGTTGTTTATCTTGTAATAAGCCATGCCTACATTGACCAGTCATGACCACCTTCAAGATATGGCCTCAGGATTGGCCCTACATCATACCGACCAAATTTGGTAAAAATCGGGAGAGCCGTTCAAGAGATTTAAACTTCCCTTATTTTTAGCACCCCCTAGTGGCCAAAATTTGCCAAATTGGGCTCATCCCTTCCCAGTGTAAATGCAACCAAGGAGCTCAAATTTGGTGTTAAAAGCATTTAGTTCTGATAACTTTACATCAGATCCAGCAGAAGAGTGTATGTCCCAAGTTTCACACAGATCGGACAAAATCCCAAGGAGAAGTATGAAAAAGTATGTTGTACAGTTTTTGTGATTTTGCAAAAAAGCTTTCAGGGATACAAGGTTTTTGAATGTGCAACATACATTGTTGGAGTTATAGGCAAAAATGCATTGGCCTGAGCTATAGCACCCCCTGCAGGCAGATATATGTAGTTTTTTGTGTCTGAGGTATGTGCAGGTGTCTGGACCAACCCCCCAAATTGCACTGCCCTCCATTGCACGGTTTAGCCTCCAGCACCACTTTTAGTGGGAGAAAACAATATTACAATTATAATAGGGCTCCTAGCACTGCTGGTCCTAGGAAACGCGTCTGCTTGCATATCTGTTACCTCGGCCCCTCGAGGACAGGTCTCATTTAAAACAGAAAACACATCTGGTTTGTGCCAAGTTTCTGTGAAGCACATTAAATCCAGATGCTTGTCCAGGATGTGGTCATGTATGAAACAATATTTGTTTGAGAGATTGTGCATTAAACGGTTCAATTTTAACATTTAGGACGAATAGTGAGTCCCTGGATTGGCTGAAGCAGCCTGAGATCCACTCCGGGCTTTCTGCCCCATTCTGTGATTCCAGAAGGGGGCGACAGTGTACTGATGACGTAAATGAGACGCAACAGTGTGCGCTGCTGAGCAGAGGATGGGATTCAGTGGCCAGACTGGGAGTAAACAAACTTTTGACGGGTGCTCCTGTGATTGTAACGGGGTCAGAGAAGTAGTCCAAGATGTTTGATGATTGAGATGCATGTTGAATTTCCTCAGTTGGACAGCGGAGTAATTCAACATCATGCCAATAACGAAAGGTGTCCACCTGTTCGCCATTAGCCGTGGACATGGGGTAACAACAAAGGCTCATCGGCAGTATGACAGGACGAGGCAGGACCAGGAGAGGTAGCTCTTGATGGAATGAGAGAACCTGGTGCCAGGAGTCCGGTTGAGGCAGAGAAGACTGTGGCCATCTCGTTAGCTGCTAAGTTAGCAGTTGGCAGTTGGCGTCCGTTACCAGCCTCTTGAGAGGGGCGGCTGGCAAACAGTTTGATGAGTGGGCTGAGGGTTCCGGGAAGAGCAGCAGCAACAAACAGGCTATCAGGGTGAATATCCTGTGATAGCATGCTGGATGAAACGGGAGTCTCCAGAAAGTGGTTAATTGGCAGCAGCTGCACGCCAGTTAATCAGGAGGTCAACCCGCTGTTTGCCGGTGCAGGAGCACGACGGCAGTAGGTTGGTGGACAGACGTCAAATTCGGTAGAATTATTGTCACAACAATTGTGGTAACAAGTACACTACTGTAGACTATTTTCACAGTTAAGTGAGTAAGTTAAAGAAAAAGAAAAGAAAAGGGAGAAGTGGCTTCATTACATTTCCAAAGAACATAGCTTTGCCATGAGCCAAACTCCCCTGTGTTTACCAAACCAATCCAGATCCGGAGAAGATACTGCGCAATCAGCCTCTCTCATGTCTGCAGAAGGAGGATTCCCCTCAGAAAATACTACTTTGACCTGTTTTTTCTTTCCCCATGCTGATTCCACCGCAAGGCACTGCAACAAGATGGATTGATGGATTGGATTGAGAGACATGCACTACAAGTGAAGCTTAAGTTCTGTTGGGGAAGATACTACAGGTTTGCGTGGATTGTATGCTTAAAGGATACATTGTTTGTGAGTTTGTGGACTGCTGAGTCATTTTAATTTCTGTAAGTTTTACACTGTAAAATGTTGTTTGTAGCTTGTTTTTTCTTTTTTTCCCATCACAAGCTGATTAAGGCCTCTCCACTCTTTGGAGTTAGAGTTTAAGCTTTGGTTCTGTGTGAGAATTCAATAAGCCGCATTCCTGTCAAGGATCAGCTGAAGGTGATTCAAGCCTGAATTTGTCCAATGGTCGCTGACTGATGCGAAGGCGAGTATCGTGTCTCCACAGCTGTTCCTCCCTATTTCTTATGCTTTGAGCATTAGCTCTTTTGTCTTTCTCGCTCTCTTTCTCCACTAACCCAAATGTACACGTACACACTTATGTTCAAGTGACGCATACCTCACCATAATATTAGATATGGGTGTCCCATGGTAGGATTGCTACCTTTGTCGAACAATATCTTGTGTGTATTCAAAAGAGCATGTGAGAAAACAGTGTTCTGTCATGGTTTGTTCAAGCCTCATGCAGGCTTGAACACTCCGTGATGTCATCTTCCTAGAGATGGCATCCACCATCTTGGCCCTCTGCCATCTTGGCTCTCTTTCTCAGAGACCACTATCTTGGCTTTCTTTCCTTGGCTTTCTGACACAGAGACACATACACATACCCACACATAACTTGTTTGTTATTTGTTGCTTGATTTTGTCTTAGTATTTTGGTTTCATAGTTTAGCTGCTGTAGTTAAATTATTAGTTACAATTTTGTTGATTGAAGTACTATTGATTTGATTGATTTGCTCTCATTAATAAATTCTACTTTATTGTACAGAGTAGTTTTCTGTGATTATTTTGAACATGTTTTGTGGTAATTACTGGTTGTAATGGTTAGTCCTCAGCCTTGTTTAACTCCCCTTTGAGCCTGAAAAGGAGAGCACAAACCTCCATTTGATTTAAAGTTTATCAATAATACTGGGACAAATACCAAAGGCACTCAAGGTGAGCCATAAGCTTTTTCCCAATCAACTGTTATGATACCAGCTTTGAGGCCAAACAGTTTACAGGTCAAGTCATGAATCAAAATAATAGCAGAAATCAGCCTGTCCAGTACATAGTAGGTCTGATCACAATGAATCTCTTGTTCTATTACTATGCTCAGCCTGGTTACCAACACCTTTGAAAGAGAACTTATACTCAGAGCAGAGCAGTGACACAGACCTCCAGGTCACTGCAGGTCACCTTTCTTAGTCAGTAATATGAGGACCTCCCTCCTCCAGCTCAGTGGAAATCACCCTCTGGCAAGACTATCACTCAGTACGGCCAGCAGATTCCCCCCATCACCTCCCCGAAATACTAATAAAAAACTACAGGTAGACTATCTGTTCCAGGAGCTTTCCAACTCTGCATGCTCTGCGGGCAGCATAGAGCTCATCAGAGGAGAGAACATCTTCCAACTATGTCTCTTTATAAAAGCAAGGAATCTGTCTGTCTGTGTGTGTCTGTGTGCCCCAAATATCTCTGCACATCAAGATCAGGCTGACCTGGATGTGCAACGTCAGATTAGTTTGGACTACAAAGATACCGTTAGTAAATTATTTCATAAATACTTTATCAATTCTGCTAGCAATTTATACCTGCAGCGGCGCAAGGTGGACTTTTGGTGGCGGTTTGGTCCTGTTCTCTGCATCTAAATAGACTGTTCTGGATTAATGAGACTAAACGAGTCTGGACCGAGTCTGTTCCGGTCTGAGGAGATCCGGATACGCGAGGACAACAAAGTGGAATCGCAATCTGTGGATGTTCGTGTGTACCTAGCTGCTAGCTCACCCACACGGCCCACCTCCTGAGTAGACACATCCAAAACTGAACTTAGGATAAATAATGTCCACCATGCAGTTTTTTGTGTTTTTAGTCAAAACAAGGAGGAGATGCTGAATGTGGAACAGGCAGAAATGAACTGAGGAGCCCTGAGCCTGAGGCACTGCCTGCATTTAAATGGAAATAGTTACATATAAGTTTGTAAATTTCAAAAACTTATGCACAAATTTAGCAAACAACAATTTATATTTGCATTTTAACTAATACAATTGGTTCATGAAACATATTTGTGGTTTTCACAGTAAAAAATCTAACTTTTTCCTACTCTGATTTTATGTTATTTTGTGATTTTTAGTTCCATAGTGTTAATATAGTATGTCAAAATGAAAAAATAACTGTACAGTCACACATGTGAGGTTGTGCTGAAAATAATGACACTAAACAAGGCAAGGTAAATATTTAAGGTGAAATATAATAGTACAATCAAAAGTAGTCAAAAACAGCCAATTATAACCCTGACATCCCACCTTCAAACGCAACCTCATTTGGCCATCAATGCAAAAACTGCTTAACCTCCCACTCTATAGGAATACATGCTTCCTACGGGCACTGCACTAGTTACTTTAAGTTAGCACCTGCCCAGTGTCCTTTTAGAGAGTGTGAATCAACTCATCACAGCTGATGACATCAGTTTGATCACATTTAACATAGTGATTAAATCGGGTCTAGACCTGGTTTGATTAAATATTTGGTTTTACGTGTATTGGCAGGGGGGTAGGAGACACACAGGAATCACAATTTTAGGTCTGGAGATCAAAGAGCTCCTCCAAGACATCACTCCAAATATGTATTTTTTTCCTCAAGATCCATCTGGGCTACATTCTGAAAGCAGGACCTAACCAGAAGCCCCTGAACTGAGACACCCAGCAGGTGTGCTAAAAAAGACTTTAAAGGTGCAGTTGGTAACTTGGTGGAGAGACAGGAGAAATTTGAACAAGTACAACTTTCAGACCCTTCCCCTTCCTCTCCACTGCACTCCTGCCCTGCCTCCAAAGTCCCTACCCAAGAAGAGGCTGGCGTATGCGCGACACACGTGACCTACACGTGATGGAAGGTTAGAGAGTGTAGTATTTAGCTTAGCACATTACTTCAGTCACGCCAGTAAATTAGCAGCTTATTTACATTTGTTGCATTGCAAAATGTGTGACATTTTTATTCATTGATATGGTTAGAGTTTGAGCAGAAGGTGTCGTGTGGGCCAAACACCCAATGGCCTCTGTGCAGATTACATTGCTCGCGTTGAACATTTGAGATTACAGAGGATTGCATTTGAATGTGTAAGTAGTCTCAGAAGTAATAGTCTGTTTTTAGACACAAACAATTATCATTGTATCTAAGGTAATAGTTGTTAGCTGTTTAGCTCTGGATGTTATGAGCCTCAGTAAACATCAATTTTACTAGTATATACTTTATCTTGTAATTACTAGGAGCAAATTCAGTGCTTGGATGTACATCAGGTACGCCACATATTGGAACAAACCTAGGCACGGGACACCAGCCTCATCTGTGATGTCCTCAGCCACTCAGCCTCTGCTGCTCCTTCAACAGCACCTCCTGTCCAACTCCAGCCCTCATGGGGCGTCTGCCAGAGATGCAGGGATATGTCCACAGTTGTGGAGATGAAATGCTACAACCAACAGCCTGAGATGTGCATTTGTATTTTTGAGTGTTGTGCAATACTGTACATAGATTTGTCTTTTTTATATTGTTCAAAATTTGCATAAAATATTTGTGATTTCATTATTTATCTAATAAAAATTCTAAAGTGATTTGTTTCTAATTGCACACATGCAAAAACAAACACAGTACCTTATTTTATTGAAATACCCTTCGGACTAGTTTAAAAAACTAACCTTCAGTATATGAAATTTGAATCATTGTGTCTGGGTCTAGGCATGCATTTCTTAAAAGCAAATATGCTTATCAAAAACAAGTAATAACTCTATAAATATGTCACGTCGGGGTAAAAGGGAAAACTAAGGAAGGGAAAGGTGGACCCAAACGCAGTACACACGGGAGGCAAGGATAAGGAGAAACAAAAGGCGAGCTTTATTTAAAAGCTGTTTACAAAAAACCCCCAAAACGGACGAACAGGGATGGAAAAAACAAAGTAGCAACCAAGAACGAGACAAAGTAGCAAAGCAAAACCAGCAATACAAAGTAGCAAATCAGAAATCAAAGTTCAAATCAAACAACAGAAACCAGAAATCAAAATCCAAAACATACCAAACGGACATGGGCATGGGCATGGGCATGGGCATGGGCATGGGCATGGGCATGGGGCATGGAGAGGAGACAGCAAACAATGACCAGACAAAGAGTGAGGGGAACACAGAGACTAAATACACAGACACTAATGACGTGACGAGGAACAGGTGAGGAGAGAGAGGAGGAAGGAAGCCAGGTGAGATAACGAGGGGGAGGAGCACAGAGGAACAGACCAGGAGGGAACAAGACAACAGACAGAGGGAGCCAGAGGGGAGAACATAGGAGAAACTTAAAGGACACATGAGGGCATGGAAAATCAAAACATGAGACACAAGACATGGAGAAAGCTAAACATAACACAAGACATGATACAAAGATGTAAATCAAATACAAGAAATCAAAAACCAGACAAAAGAACAAACGAAAACAAGAGTCCTGACAAAATATTGTCAAGCTTTATTTTTCCAAGTGATATAACAATGTAGGTTGTATGCTGAGTAAAGATGCACAGTTAGTTTTCAGTCAAGGTCAACATAAACTTTTATTTTTGCTGGAAGATCCTTTATTCTTCAAAGTGCAACAGCATGCCTCTGTCTGTAGCAACCTGTGGAAAGAGAATAAAGAATTGGATGTAATATTTAAACACATTTAGGAAGAGTCAGGGTCCTATAGTTACATGGGTTTTATTTCAACAAAGTTATTACATTGAACATTTGAAACAGTCAAAATGATGCCTTGGTTGTTGGAGTGTGAAATTTTGAGTTTGGCCTTGCCAGATAAAGCCTGACTTGTTTTAAATACTTTATTGTGCCTTTTATAGATTTCAGGAACCATCAGGGAGGCAGTATCTAGCTGTGACAGCTTGAACACAACTGGCCACAGTCTAAAAAATAACAGCTAACTAGCATCCTGAATATGATCGTGTTTTTGGAGTATCCTGGTTATATTTTGCACATGTAAACATGTTATCCCAGTTTTGAGAAACCAGGATACTGTTGCATGTAAAAACCTTATCCAGGTTTCTGAACATTCTCTGTTGGTACAGAACACAGTGGCTGAGATGGTGAGAAATTAGGATAGGCTTAATAACATTTAGTACGCTTATAACATACTCTATGGAGCAGTCAGGTCTTCTCTTGGTTGGTCTGTGGACATGGAGGTTGTAGTCCAGGCCAGCCAGTAAGATTCGGGATTCATAGACTGGAGGGCTGAATCTGAAATGCTTGCTGGCATACATCAGGATGCGATTATGGAAGGACTCCTGCTCTGCAGTTGACCTACACATTCAATGGGAAATATCAGATTATAATTTCTTTCTGAACTGTACTCTAAGTGTACATGTACAAATAAAAACACTGACTAATCTTTGAAAAGCGACACAAAAGGGAAATTAAACTGCATAAGCATACTTGAAATGCAAGTCCTTTTGAACCTCCTTCAGCCAGCGTTCACTGAGAATGATTCCAGACAAATGATCCAGAAATCATTTCAAATTATTTTCAGTGGAAACCCAGCACACACTGATTTCATAAAGTTACTTCATTGTTTTTTTTAATAACAAAACTCTGGTGAATATTGCTAAATGGCTATTAAACCACGTATGACAGCATTTAGCTATGAGAGCACAGTAACGTTCCACATAATTATGAGAACAAAAACAAAAGGGATAAGACTGCCAGGTCACTTCATATAGATATGTTCTGCTCCTTTCTAATAAAACAATGCCAATCAGTAATGTTAGCCTTAGCATCGGAAACAAGCTAACGTTAGCAATAGCATCGGAAATGAGCTAATGTTAGCACTACCATCGGAAACAAGCTAATGTTAGCCCGACTGCAACATCACATTGACATCAAATGCACTGCGGAGTACTAGTGTAACAATTACAATTAGCTGTCAAAGCCCAGCGAAAATCAAATCAAACATCTGTTAAATCAAGCAGGGGTAATTACAAATTGTCAAGCAGAAAAGTTGCCAACTCTGCATCGGTTTTGAATCCTTCCAGATCACGGAGTTCCCTCCACC
Source organism: Sparidentex hasta (assembly GCA_030272975.1). NCBI lineage: Eukaryota > Metazoa > Chordata > Actinopteri > Spariformes > Sparidae > Sparidentex > Sparidentex hasta. The sequence continues at coordinate 12,953 of JARJLU010017006.1, read as the reverse complement.
TATGAAAAGCCACTACGATGTTTGTTCGGGTTTTATCCCGAGCTCTGCCTAATTCTTTTTGTTTCCCTCTGGCCTCCTCTTTTTACTCGTCTTTGCTGTGTATGCTGTTTCGGTAGTTTTTCGGTAGATTTTTTTTCCTCTGTGATGGTTGTTGCCATTACATTCTCTAAGCTCTTTAAGTCACTCTATGAGCTTGACTGAGTGCTACAATGAGCTGAGGAGGAGGAAGGGGGAGGGAGCTGCGTGTACGTTAGCAGTGATTGACAGATGTCAGACACTCATCAGACACCATCCTGGCTCTGATTGGTTCTTTTTGTTCGGTTGTGGTGGATTCTGGCAATTTGCAGGAGGAGCAGTAGGCGGGACTAAATGAGCCTGTTCTTCTTACAGATTACTAGTTTCATGTAATGCTGTCTTGACATAGTGACAGTTTTGGCAAACATGACAAAAACTTACCTTTATTAGAGTTACCAACTGCACCTTTAAGTGTCTCAGTATGGCGTTGGTCTCCTGTGGCCTCCAGTTACTGAGGACCACTGGTCTAGAAGAATCAGTTTAATTGGAGACATTAACTGTCCATGTCTCGCCAATTTTCTCAGCATCATGTCATTACTAATGAATGGAGGGACTTTGGACAAGATGATATTTTTGGCTGGATTAACTAGCAGCATCACCTGTACAAAGGTCTCCTTGGTCACCACACCTCACTCTACAACCACACTCACTTTATCAACACTGCCCAGGAAAATGTCGACTCCATTATTCATTCTAGATGCGGACTTTACAGATTCATAACCAACTGTTTCTCCAATGGCTAAACTGAACTCCTCCATGGAGCAATTAACAGTTGGTGTGCGAGTTTCTTCAGCCCCACACCTACAAATCCATGAGTCGGCATGACTTCCAGCTGGGGCCAATTATCAATGTTCCAGAACCGAGCCACTTCAAACTACAGCACAAAATACAGAAATATATGCACACTTTTGACATGTTGAAGCATCCCTCACCACATACCCTAAAATAAAATGGTATTTTTATGGATGAATAATAATGCTGTGTGACAGCATGATTATGACGATTGTGACGTGCACATGATTATAGAGGGGCAGGGACTCAAAGTCAGAAAAGGCCTTGATAACACAATATGTGAATTAATGTAAAATTAGTAAAAGTACTTATAGAAACCTAACTACTTAGCTGTGTATCCTGTGTAGAAATAGCCTTTTTTAGACAGAGCACCAAGTCACCAATTTGCCTGTCTTTTTGGCAGCTCGGTCCGCGGTTTTAGACAGAGGCCGGCAAATTGGGGGTCTGTTTTGGTCTGCTGATTTTCCGCCTGGGAGGTTACAGTTATTTCCGCCTCGCCTGCTATCTCAAAATGAGGCGGAAATGTGCCGGCCTCCGCGTGAGGTGGGCGGAGGTGTCAGTGACCTACATTGTTGTGCGACCCACAGCCGGGGAGTTTTAAAACCAAGAAACAGCTGATCGCAGCAGTCAATCCATCACTTCATCCGCAGACATTAAGATGAACAATTAGACAGCCGCAGAGATCCAGGAGATGCAGCGTCTCCTCGGTCTCTGTAGCTGTTTGGTTGTGTTAACTTGTTGTGTTGGCAAGCTAAGGACGGTCGCTACTTTCAAATTAAAAGCCCCCCCCGCTAAGAACCCAGTTCTAAACTCCGATGGGATGCAATGTTAAGCTCTTGTTTTGAAGAAAAATTCTATGTCACTCTTCACAGCCTGACTTAAAGCTTTACGTCACGTCACATGTTTACGCCTACCTCAGCTTTTGGAAAAGGAGGAATATTACGCCTCGGTTTTGACAGGCTGGCACATTGCTGCCCTTACCTTGGAGCAAAAGTGCTTCCTTTTCCATCTAAAAAGGGCTAGTGAGTGATATTCAATTGCCATTTGTTTTGTATCAACAAATTATTATCAATATGAATTTAATCACATTCTCATGTCTTCTAAACTACTGAGGTTTAGAAGACATGCATTCAGCTGTAATTCTAAAAAGCAGTAAAACACTGGTTTATTATTACGCTGTTGTTGAAGATAGACTAACATTAAAGATTGAACAGTGAAACACTGAACAACTAATTCTAGTACAACTACTACTAAAGGAACCCTGCAGTAAGCCAGCATATAAAAGGGTACAGTATCCTTACTGCTTGGTCACACACACCACACACACACACAGCCCACAGACTTATATTAGCTGGATAATCAGTGGGACCAATTTCCCAACTTCTGGACACCGAGTCATAACTTCCAAACTGGTAGGCTAATACTAATATATTTTTTCCAAGGTTGCACACTAACACAACTTGCATAACAAAAAAAATTAAAATAAAAAAAAAAATCATGGGATGGCAAGTACAAACTAGAAATACAGGCTATACATCTAAAAATGTGACAAAACCAAATGACTACTGTGACTGTTACTGTGAATGTAAGTAGGAACAGCCAGATCAGCCCCTGACATAATCCACTCAAGACAGTACATTGCTACATTAGTCAATTTGTAGTTAATCCACTCTAGCAACAAAGCTAACCCATGGTAACAAGACGACGACAACAAAGTTAACTTATGTACTCCGTCCATGATTCGAATGATCTGTTCTCTACTATTCAGTCCAATTCCCGCTTGGCCAGACAGAGGAAATTACCATGTTAATGTGCATGCGCAACCATGCGTACAGCCTGTTGCGGTCACTCCTGCCTGTTTCTATCCTTTCCTACTTTTTAGCTTGTAACAAAGCACATTTCGTTACTTGCACATATTGCACATGTGTTTAATTATGTTCCTTTGCACAACAACTTAAAAGGTACAGGAATAATGGCACTTTGCACTTCAATCACCATTAGCACTTTATTTGCCAAGGTTTCCACAGTACAGTTTGCACATTGCTGATTTGCACAGGCGATTGCATGTCTTTGGGCAGATGCGGCACTCGGCTCCGCCTACAAGAGAGAAGAGTGAAGTTGAGCTCTGACGAAAGACTGTGTGTAATTGAAATGATAACATAGTGTGATGTGTGTGCAGAGTTTTACTGGTAAATATGTGTGGTGCAATATCGGGTGGTAGAAGTGTGAGTGAATGCTGTACATTTACAAAGTGAAGTTGTTTGTGATAACACTTACCTGTCCGGTCCTGTGTCTGCCTGTGTCCCTGGGGACATGGGCACCTTGACAAATGTTCCGGGAGAAACCAAGTGACAGGAAAAGAAGTGTGGGGGGGTTCAAATGCTGGGGGTTATTTCCATTTATTGTAAAAAATATTTTAGGAGTTCATTGGCGGAGGAATAGCAGTAACAGAAGAATTGTAAATATTATGTGCTAAATGTAAAATGGGAAATTATCATTTGGTAAGAAAGCCATTTGATAATATTTTAATATTACCTCAGGAGTGGAAGAGTCCAGTAATAGTTAACGGTGTCACAGTATATAAGGCACCAGTTATCATCTGTCTGTGTTGCTGGTTGGAACTACTACATTCATTATCATTTCGTCTGTTGCTGCTATTGTGAGTTGAGTAATAAAGACTTGGAAATTGGGAAACCTGACCAGAGTCTACCACTTTTCTTTGACATCATCCAGCCACTCACAGGTCACCTTTCACAAGCTACTTATTCAGTATATTGTTTTGACTGCTTTTGAATAGCTTACTTAAGTTGTGCCCTCTCCAAACATGCTGATGGAGAGAGTTTTGGCCTTTATTTTTGCTTTAAAAATACTTCTCTCATTCAGCCAAGCCATTATTGCACAGCAACTACATTGTTAAACAAGAAATAAGCAGCTTGCTATAAAGCTGGCCAGCATGGCGTCCAGATCAAGATCATATTCTAGATAACAACAGGTGGTGCAGTCCTACTCATATTTCTGTCAGGGAGAGGGTATTGGTTGTCCGGACATTGAATTGTTTGCTGGTAGACCCTGACCATATTATCTACCTCTGGAGTTTTCACTTGTTGTGAAATGACTGTTTACATTCCTCCCTGTGTGACATCATCCACTTCCCAGTAGCCAGGTTACAGACTCAACACCCAAGTGCATTCATTGCTATCTGGGGTGACTTCGACCACTTGACCATGGACACAGCACTACCGAACTCAAAGCATGTGAGCTGTCCTACTGGAGAGGAGAGGAGTCTGGACTTGTTGTGTGCTAACAGGAAGGATGCATACAGCTCCTTTCCCTTACCCCCACTGGGTAGGTCAGACCAGAACATGGTGCACCTCAACCCTTGTTATGTCCCTCGAGTCAAGAGCCAGCCTGCAACCTCAAGGTTTTATAATCACATTAAGTCTGTGTATGCAAAACAGAGAAAGGTGAGGATGTGTAGATCACACTGAATCTGAATCTAACCCACATTTTCTCTGCTGTCCACATATATAAACTGGTGCTCCCTGAGCCTGCCAACTCCCATATGAGAAAATCAAACAAATCCCACCAGTAAAATGGCCCTCCTACAGGCTGTTCAGATTCAGCTCCTGTCATTACGTAACAAAAGGAGAGATGTTCATAGGCCAGTCTTCTCTGCGAGATAAGATATCCGAGAGGAGGACATTCATCCCAGAGGTGAAGTTCAGTGTGTCCATCTGTAAGCTAGCAGTGTTTTACAATGTCGTCGCTCAGAGCCGGACACATGAATTGCTCTGTTGTTTGTTGTAAAAATCAACATAAGTGCCTATATTCTGTCTCAGCTACAGAACAACAGAAGAGACAGTGGTTGTGTTTCGTTTTTAATGACAACTTGCCGGCTACGCTTCCTGTTAGTTTGTATGTGTGTGCTAAGCACTTCATGTCAGGCTGCTTCAGTAACGAGGGTCAGTACAAAGCTGGCTTTGCATCGACACTGACCCTCGTAAAAGGATCAGTCCCAACCATACCGGACCCAGCAACTGCACCTGAGCCACAGGTAAGTGTCGCCATGTTTTGATATTAGTTGAGAGAGTTGTCTACAAGTATGGTTGAGTCAGCTTGAAATTGGCTAACCAGTTAGCGCCTCTTCGGTCCGCTATGCAGTGAAGTTTGAAGTGAATTTAACATTAATAATATTATGATGGAGCCTGGTTGTCACAGTAAAAAAAAGTCTTGAAACGTGCAGACTGGAGACAGAGACGATGTGAACAGTGTCCAAGAGTTTGGAGACTGTGCTGGAGACAAACACTGTTATTCATTAGCTACATGGTAGTAACTGTAACAACACATACAAACAAACTAATATTATTCAGACACACTAACCATTCTGAAATGTCCTTCTGCAGCCACAGAGTCTGTACTTCTTCAGGAGCCTCTCCCTCTGGGTCAAACTGGTGTGGTTGAATGACAGCATCTTGGCGAGCCATAGCAATACATCCACCGTAGTACCACTAGCATAAGTGGCATCCTCTCCCTGAGAGGGGCATGTAGCAGGCAAGGCAGGAGGTGGCAGATGGAGCTCATTACTATATAAAGGTGCAGGCACAGAAACTGTCTGCTCAGTAGAGTTCAGTAGAGCTCACTTGAGTGACTTTTAGACAGCTGAAATTCAGGACCACAGATGGGTTTGGGGCAATACATTTCAAATACAGTGTTGCTGGACCTCTGACAGCTGTGGGAAATTGATGAAAGACAGTATAATATGGGAATTTTAAAGAACCTATTTGGAATTACCAGCCAGTACTTCCCCCTTTCTCAAGGTTTAGTTCAAATCCATTTTTCCATTTATCTTGTTTCTGTGCAAATGTGTTATTGCATGTCTTTAAAATTGTGAAGAACAAAATAATTGTTTATATATATCTATGTTTATATTTAAGTACCCATATATTCAACATTACAATTGCATCCTTTAGTTACACAATCAGTGCTAAGTAGATCTTATGGAGGAATACACTGATACTAAAATCAGAGAAAGGTCACAAAGAAAGGTCGCTGTGAGCAGTTTGGAATGTTTCAGTCTCCCTAATTTTTGTCTGTTAACGACAATTTACTGCCTGTGAACATCATGTTTGTATGTGCCATATACTGACAGAAACGAACCACGAAGTATGTGGAGTTCACGGGGGTGCTAATTGCTTCAATTAGCATATGAATAGCAGCGAAACCACGCCTGTCCAGAGAACGTGTTGGCTGGCTTGAATTTCCTCACTCAGTACTGGATGAAACCACTACTTTTAAACAAGAAAAACAAAATAAGAGCTTTATTAGCACAAACACACACACACAACTATGTACAAAGCATAATTTGCCCACACAATAAACGGGAAGCTCACAAGAAGCCCAAAATCCTGCGGCATTGTGAAGTGTCTGTTTGCCACCTCTGAGCTGTGAGTAACTGGTGGTGTTCTGTCTGAATTCGGTCCATTTTGCAGACGTCTGTGGTGCGCTGCCCTGTACTTTGGAATCGCCTCTAATCTCGACTGCAGTGTGGCACAGAGCTCAGTGAGCTCCTGACTGCGAAAGGACGGAAGTCACACAATCCATCTAGACACCCCCCCTTCCTCATCAGAAATCAGGGCCCGTTTTCTCAAAGAATCTTAAGGCTAAAAGTAGCTCCTAACAGGCGAATTTAGGAGCAACTCCTAATAAATAATGTCAGTCGTAACTTTAGGACTCCTAATATTTGAAACTAAGAGTTATTCACAAAACATTTTAGGCCTAAAAGTAGCACCTAAGTCTGGGAGACCTTACAAGTAGTCCAGAGAACTCCTAACTCGCTAAGACCTAGTCACAGCTGCATGTGTTGGAGATGCTAAATGACAGGGAATTATTAAAACAATGTCGGATGGACCACGAAGGGACTGAAGTTGTGGTTGAGTTAGTGAGGAACACAATTACGTCCCCAACCAACCGTAACCATACAATAATGCCGAAGTTAAAATGTTTGGCCACACACCAGTATTTGGCTATGGGGTAAATGCAGCTCTTCACATGGGACTAGTATTACCTGGGGACTTCAAGTGATTTAGAAATTACCTCACCACGTCTGTGTTTCATGTGGCACATTCACACAGAATAAGCAAAGTCTGTGTTTTAAATCAAAGTTACTGACATGATCCCCCAGGTCGATCGCACTGGAGCCCTTGCTGGAGCAGCACAACGGTTAGATATGGATATTTTTAATATAATAACTTACCACATGCTGCCATGCATGTAATCCATCTCATTATCTTTTGCTCTTCTGTTCTGATGAGCCTCATGAATTTGCACCCAAAATGCTGTCAGAACTTTCATTTATAATTCCCAACACAGCCTCCATAATTCTCGATCAGGAAAAAGGCAGAAAAAAGGTGTGGAAAACACAAAAAACCTTAAGAAAAACAAAAAACGACCCCAATCTCAGAGATACCAATTCGCACGGGACTAATATTATCACATGACCTCTGTGTTTGGTGAAATATGGTAATTTGCATTGGAATTTTTACTTTACAAATTACGGACATGGCAGATTCACACGGGATTAAGATCACAGATGACCTCCACAATTATTACAAATTACTGGAGATCCCCAGGTTATACTAGTCCTGTGCAAATAGGGCTTTTGTCAATCGGAAAAGTTGCATTCCATCAATACACAAACTGTTAGCAAACACTTGTTAGCAAATGCCGCTTTTATTGGCAATTCACATTTTCAATCGCAGTCTTATAATAATATCTTTTGATAGGCTTTGTCATGGGCTTGTAGGCAACTTCCTTATTTTCACTTCATGCATTGTGCAGCCTAAATGACTTTTAAATGGGCTGCCCTGTCACTGAACAATTAATTACCATAGTCACCGCTTCTAAGTGTGTCGTTATAAAATGACGTCATCCATAGCAACAGAGAGTTACTTCTAGTTCAATGTTTTCATAATTAAAAGTAGGTTTCAGCGGCTTTGTGAATTACTTTCAAGAAATGACTCCTACATAAAACCTTTTAGTCCGATTTAGGAGTACTCCTAACGTTAAGATAAAAGTCTTTGTAATAACGGGCCCTGGACTTGCAGATATAGCTTCGAGCAAATAGAAGGTCACAGACTCGTTATGAGGCAAGGCTAGTCTGTGAAAACAAAATGCTCACAGCAATAAACCTCTGTTTCCCTCTGTGGCAGCGAAGCGCCCTCCGTCAGCACCAGTCTCTGTGGCGACCCAGCAAAGCTCCTCCCATCAGCGCAGTTCTCCTCTCAACAATGGCCATGCCGCTAGCCTAGCTCCTGCTAGCTAGCTTAGCCGAACTTGCTTCGTGTCCAATAAAACAGAAAAACTTCAACTGCGATGAAAAGTCCAACTCACACACTCACAGCACAATGTCTGACAACAGTTCACAGTCCGTTAGTGATAAAACACGGCACACACAGTCCTCTGTTAGCTGCTCCATGCCATTAACTCTTCGCTTCTTCTTCCTCACGCTCCGATCTACCCAGACATGAAAATCTCTTAAAGGTCATGAACTCTCACATGTAATAAGAATTACTTTTCAACATTCAGAACCCATGAAATTAGATATTAAAGTCGCACTTCTTAAACTGAAATTATTAATACCTTTTAATACCTTATTTATCTTAAAATATTTCATGCAAACTTTAACTTCACAACAAGTGGCATTTTATCTTTAACTTGTTCCCTGGAAAGAAAAAAAAAAAACATAAATAATTTAGTGTATCTTTTTTTCATAACATTGGCCATTGCTAATGACATAGACAGTATTAATCTATCATACTTTCATTAAATATATCAATTCAAACTAAAATTTAGTCTATAATTAGACTATACTGAGCCTGATCTATTTATACCAGAGATTTTCTTAAAATAAAGTTAATACCTTTTAAAAAAAATGTCACCTGGGGTAAAAGTCACCCTGCTACCCTGATTTGCATTTGTATAGCTCACAGCATTTTCATTAACATGTTAACGCCTTCTGTGGTAGAGGATCAGGGGTTTTGTCATCATCTGGAGTTTTTAAATCCCCCGTATGCCCTATGATCTCGGCATTACATTACATTTCTTCCATTTCGAGTTACAACACTGGCATGCACACCAGTTTCATGGCTCTCCTACAGCAGAGCATGTAAAACAGGCAACCAAGGAGATTCTGAACAAGTGTGAAATAGACAAGCAACGTGTCCAAATCATTTGACATGACAGGAATTTGTAAAAAGCAGCGGATGATATGGAGTAACCAAGCGTGGACTGTGTATCACACACTTCAGCTGGCTGAACATGAGGGTCTGCTGTCGCGACTCATCTGCTAACACAAAGAAGGTGGAGGCCAATGTTGATATAGCTTGTGCAGAATAAGGAAAAACCATATGAAAGTATTTACTTTGTTTCAACAAAATAAATTTTTTTTTTAAAAACCTATCAAGGAATGCAGGTACTTTTTTTCTTAATGCTTATGTATTATCCAGGAAAATATTAGTTAAGGCTGAGTATAGGATCGGGACTCGGTATTGTCAGATGCAAGATATTAAAGGACTCTGATTGGATTGGGGTTAAAAAAAAACGGGACATCAGGACATCCCTAATGGTAGTGCTGGCATTGATGTGGATTAGACTGATTAAGAGTGAACTGTATTCAGCCAGGCGACAACAAGAAGTCTACTGTACACTAAATGGCAAAAAGAGGTCATAGCAGTGAAGAGGGTCTCTTACTCACTTCTGCAACATAGTAGTGTGGATTAGACTCCAACAAATCAGTCCAGATCACATCTCTTTCAATCTTTTTTTTCTGGTAATCACACACTTCTCTTGGCAGTCTTCAAGACAGTGGAGTAGGAGTGCAAAGTGAAGCACTGAGTCTATGCCTTTGCTCTTCTGTCCAGGCACAGTGATTTGGATATGAATGGGAAGGCAAGTACTGGTGCTCAGAAGATCACACACTCCAAAAGTGGCAGTATGGTGTCAGACATGTCTCTTCAAGCCAAGCATTATACTCGGGTAAGCGCGCACACACACACACACACACACACACACACACACACACACACACACACACACACACACACACACACACACATATATAAAATAATACATATACACATATATATACATATACAGGTATGTTTATATATATCTGTGTGTGGGTGGGTTAGGGTGTGTATATGAAAAACAAAGAATATCAGATGTAGATACATTGTGGTTGAAGCAAGGCTTGAAGTACTTCAAACTCAGCAAAAGCACATGCATTTCCCTGTGTGGAGTCTTCCTGTTTCTGTCAGGTGACAGGAAGGCCTTCCTGTTTAGCTGAAACGCTCTCACACACACTACTGAAACACTCTCGCACACACCACTGAAACACTGTCACAAACTATTGAAACGCTCTCATACGCACTACTGAAATCCGCTCCAACACCCACACCATTTTGCACAACTACTAACAAAGCTTTACCACATACTAGTAAAATGTGCTGATGTACACAGCTGATCTATGGAAGGGAGACTAGGCTGTTGTCAGGCAACACATAAACATTTCCTACAGATCGCTTCTGTGTCTGCATATTACCGCTACTTGTATCATTTACATTTATCTGAATGTTTCCATTTATCGTGCAACCACTAAAATAAGAGTCCAATGACAGTCGCTTTGGCAGCATGATGTGTGTTTCTGATGAATTAACAGCTCGAGCAGACAGCACGTCGCTCCATCGTTTTCGGCTCTCCATAGATGGTCTCCAGTAAATTTTTAGCGAGATTTCAGACCTGCAAAACAAGTTTTTGTTTAGATATGTAGTTTATGTTTGGCCTGCGACACAGATTCTATTCAATCTAAAGCATCTCACCTATGCCCACTCACTGACATGATCTCCCTCGCCTCGAGTCCGGCATCAGACAGCTTCTGTATGACAGTGGCTCTCAGGCTGTATTTGGTGTAAGACTTGTGTGTCCCTGCCTCCTTGCCAACCTGGGTAACATCTGTGACAGCTGGTTTCCTCCCAGTGGAAGTATACCAGAAGCTGTCTGTTGCCACTGTTACCCTCCTCGGCAGCAGATACAGGTCCTTTGAATCAGGCGGAATTTTCTTTAGATATTTTTTGAGCGATGTTACCGGGCAGAGAGCCTTAACTTCATACATTGCGCCCCTCTGGTTTTCTCTGTCTCTCTCAAGTGGGACTTTATGATTTTTGTTTCTTCGTTGAACGACATGGTGAAATATTTTGCTCCATTGTCATCACATTTAAGGATGAATGAGTCAGGTCTGAGATCCCTAGATTCCCTATCAACACACCTGGTTTGCGCTATTGTATCCTGGCCTCTTTCCTTCCCTTCATCTTCCTCTGAGTCTGACCATTTGTAATTCAAATCAAATGTAATTTGTGTCCATCTTTGCAGTGCAAAGTTTGCCACTATCCAAGAAAAACTGGCAACTGATGAAACATTAATTAACATTAATTAGAACGCCTGCCTGTGGAGTGATGCCTCTGTATGTTCCAGTCCAGTTTTACTTTATATCAGCACTCATGAAATGTCTCCTTGTATATATATATATGTAAATGAAGAATATCAGATGAACATACATTGTGGTTGAAGCAAACTGCACTTAAAAAGCACGTGCATTTCCCTGTGTGGAGTCTTCCTGTTTAACTGGAATTTTCATATTTACTACTGAACTGTCATAGTTTACAATTCTATATCAGAGCATTTCAGCTTTATGTAAGTAGTGTGTATGAAAACGTTTCAGTAGTGTGTGTGAGAGCGTTTCACTCACTTGTATGTACGATAACATTTCAGTGGTGTATAAGAGCATTTCACATGTATGTGTGAGAGGTAATTCTGAATAATGCCCCTCATACAATAATATTGTAATATTCAAAACAAAATGTCCTTTTCATTCAAAACAACAAAATAGGAACTAAAATATAATATCACTTCCATTTTAACATAAATTAAAATTGTGTAATTCATTGTGTAATAGATGTGACAAGAATCCTACTTGCAGCTTGATATGACGATTTCAGTGTATTTCTTTGTGTTGTGCTTCCCTCTGAATTTTGAGGAAATGTCTTTTCAAAATTCCTATCCTTCATCTCATAATGCCGTTTCAAATTGGAAACCTTCATCACAGCTTTTCCTGGCATATTGTAACTCCCCTTGTGGACTGTGGCACAGTGACTCTTGGGTATTCTGTTGGTGTTGGTGTAATTATGGTTCGGGAATGTGTTTGTGATTTGCACAGACATTCTACAGTTGCTACTACTGGGTTGTTTGGTACGTTGGCCTTCTTGTGGTTGGAGAGAGAATGAATGCACGTTAAATGTCACTTCTTCTTTGAGTTGCAGATCTTTGCTGTCCACATTAGTGATGGGATTTATGGCTCTTTGAGGGGATCCGGATCTTGGCAATCCGTTCCCTTCAAAGAGCTGTTCAAAAGAATGGCTCTTTTGGCTCTTTTTAAATATTTAGTCAGTTTTAAGAATCCAGCTTGGGGGCATCTCAGTTTACCCTGGAAATAATCACTGGGAGGAATGATGATTTGAGATTTGTAGTCAAATAATTAAAACTCAGAAATTACACGCCAATATCTGAGTTTGAGTTATTCTGAAATATTGATTATTACCTCATTTGTCATGTGTGGACTATATTCCATAGGGTGGCACAACATCCCTCTGCTTAGACAGTGACATCACTATTTTGGATTTAGGCTACCTATAGTATAATGTGAGTGTGTGTATGTGTAAAGCTATGCTGACTTAAAAACAAAGCCGGCAGCAATGAATTTCTGTGCAAAACAGCTTTTACTATGAACACTTCCACACAAGAACATTGTTATCACACAAGAACATTTTGATAGAAAACAAAAGATATTTTAAATATTAGACCAATAGATAAAATTTGAGAAAATGAAAGGTAAATGTCTGCATACAGTCCACTATTACTATTACTTGGAAACAGAAAATAAGCCCTTTCAAGTCTTAAATGAACAATAACAAAGTGGGCTGCAATGAATGTCTGTGCAAAACAGCTTTTAGTGCAAAGATGTCTACAAGAACAGT
>JARJLU010017004.1:0-14720 GCA_030272975.1 Sparidentex hasta | reverse complement strand
ATATGTTCATCTGTTCATCTGTTCATATGTTCATATGTTCATATGTTCATCTGTTCATCTGTTCATCTGTTCATCTGTTCATATGTTCATCTGTTCATCTGTTCATCTGTTCATCTGTTCATATGTTCATATGTTCATATGTTCATCTGTTCATCTGTTCATATGTTCATATGTTCATATGTTCATCTGTTCATCTGTTCATATGTTCATATGTTCATCTGTTCATATGTTCATCTGTTCATATGTTCATATGTTCATCTGTTCATATGTTCATCTGTTCATCTGTTCATCTGTTCATATGTTCATATGTTCATCTGTTCATCTGTTCATCTGTTCATATGTTCATATGTTCATCTGTTCATATGTTCATCTGTTCATATGTTCATCTGTTCATCTGTTCATCTGTTCATCTGTTCATATGTTCATATGTTCATATGTTCATCTGTTCATATGTTCATATGTTCATCTGTTCATCTGTTCATATGTTCATATGTTCATCTGTTCATCTGTTCATATGTTCATCTGTTCATCTGTTCATCTGTTCATCTGTTCATCTGTTCATCTGTTCATCTGTTCATATGTTCATCTGTTCATCTGTTCATCTGTTCATATGTTCATCTGTTCATATGTTCATCTGTTCATCTGTTCATCTGTTCATATGTTCATCTGTTCATATGTTCATATGTTCATATGTTCATATGTTCATCTGTTCATATGTTCATCTGTTCATCTGTTCATATGTTCATATGTTCATCTGTTCATATGTTCATCTGTTCAGTCAGAGGAGGCAAAACAGTTTGTTTACCGAACAACATGAAGACATTCAACTGATGAGGATGATGATTTTGATGATGACGATGATGATGATGATGATGATGATGATGATGAGGATGATGATGAGGATGAGGATGATGATGATGATGATGATGAGGATGAGGATGAGGATGAGGATGAGGATGATGATGATGAGGATGATGATGAGGATGAGGATGATGATGAGGATGATGATGAGGATGATGATGATGATGATGAGGATGATGATGATGTCGTTGTTGTGTGAGCAGGTTGGTGATCCAGCTCGGCTCCATCGTCTCGTCTCTGAGAGCTCAGTCAGTCAAGACACTGAATGAACTCAGTCACTTCTCTACTCTGTGGATACAGGTGTGTGTGTGTGTGTGTGTGTGTGTGTGTGTGTGTGTGTGTGTAGCTGTTGTTGATCTGGACTAACATCTGGGTGTGTTTAGGACCCAGAGGAGCAGGTTCAGGCGTTCCTGCAGTCCGACCCCTCGCTGACGGAGTTCAGCTCTCAGATCTCCTTCTACTCTGTGAGTCCACTTCCTGTTTGTGACATCATCGCTCCACATCATCCGTTAAACTTCATGATGTCGACGTTTGTTCTGCATTAAACCAACTGGACCTTTTGTTCTGTGTGTTGCTGAGTTCTGTTCCCACATCATCAAAGTTCCAGCAGAGAAATCCTCCAGAGTTTCATCTGCTCGCCTGTCTGTAACTTCAGGACAGTCAGAGAGGAAGGAAGTCTGAGAACCAGACCCAACAGAACCAGAAGAACTCTGTAGAACATTAGAGAGTTGAGGTGAAGCTCTGAGTGAAGTCAGCACCCAGCAGAGACTCTGGTTCTGGTTCTGGTTCTCTGTTCTCTGTTCTCTGCTCCTGTCAGTCAGCATCTCCGGATCAGAACAGAATCTGTTCAGTCCACAGCAGAAACATAAAGTGTAGTCTCTGTCTTTACCCATGATGCCTTGCTGTGTGTGCAGAAGCTGGAGGTGCAGATCTCGGAGCTCCCGCCGTTTTGTTCGGTGGGTTCGATCGTCTTTGATACTGAGCAGCTGAAGCTGGCGCTCACTCAGGAGTGTCGGCTGTGGAAACGTACGTTCGGCGCCGCGCTCAACCGCCGCGCGTCCGCCGACATGGACGACATCTTCTCATTCGTAGACGGGCTGACGAAGCGCCTGCAGCGTCCAATCACAGACCTGGAGGACGTCCGAGGAGCCATGGCAGCTCTCAAAGAGGTCAGCCTGCGTCTGATTGGCTGTTAATGATCTTTTAGTATTTGTAGTTATACTTCAAACTCTTCGTTGGACTTCTGTCTCCGTCACTCATCCACCTGCTCACTGTGTTCTGCTTCAGGTCCGGGAGGAGGAGGTTCGTATCGACGCCACCATCGGTCCGGTCGAGGAATCCTTTGCTCTGCTCAACAAACACGAACTTCTCTTCAACGACGGGAACGCCGAGCGGGTGGACGGCCTGATGTACGCCTGGAAGAACCTCAACGCCCTGGTGAGGCCGAGCAGCTGTTAACATCAAATCAGTTCCAATCGTTTCCACGTGGCCTCAGGAGAACCACAGATCACTTGATGGAAGCTGATGAGGATCTAAATAAAAGATGAACAGCTTCAGGTGTGAGTGTGTGTTGTGGTTTCAGGTGGTGCAGAACCAGAACACTCTGGTGAAGATCCAGCCCAGCATGAAGACCGACCTGCTGTCTGCGGTACGGAGCCTCCAGAGCGACGCTCAGAGCTTCTACGCCGACTACGACCACAGGTGCTCCTCCGTCAGGGCCGGACAGGTGTGAAGGTGTGAAACGTGAGTCAGAAGTGTAACCAGTGTGTCTGCAGGGGTCCCAGCGTGGAGGGTTTGGCTCCTGCTGAAGCCAGCGAGCGGCTGCAGAGTTTCCAGGCGGAGTTCGATCAGCTGTGGAGGAAGTACACCACCTGCTCTGGAGGAGAGGAGCTGTTTGGACTTCCTGTCAACGGTACGACTGGCTGATGGACGTCTCTCCTCCTCCCTCCCTCCGTCCTAACTGTCCTCTCCTCCCTGCAGAGTATCCGGAGCTGCAGAGGATCAAGCGGGAGCTCTCTCTGCTGTCCAAACTCTACACTTTGTACAACGCCGTCATCGACAGCGTGGCCGGATACTACGACATCCTGTGGGCCGACCTCAACATCGAGAAGATCAACACGGAGCTGCAGGACTTCCAGAACAGGTTCGGAACAGAGACGTCTCTGATGGTATCGAACATGCAGGTAAAACAGGAGGTTGCACCTTCTTTTGTGTTCTCAGGATCCGAAAGCTTCCGAAGGCGCTGAAGGAGTGGCAGGCCTTCAGAGATCTGAAGAAAACCATCGATGACTTCAGCGAGAGCTGCCCGCTGCTCTACATGATGGCCAACAAGGTCAGTCCACCTGTCAGCCGGTCATCAGATCCACCGTACAGCGTCGTCTCAGAGCTGCTGATAATCACTCCTGTTGTCTGAACGTGCTGCTGCCTTCAGGCCATGCTGCCGCGACACTGGACCCGCCTCAGTGATCTGACGGGTCACAGCTTCCAGGTGGAATCAGAGAGTTTCTCCCTCAGAAACATCATGGAGGCGCCGCTGCTCCGGTCCAAAGAGGACATCGAGGTACATGAAAGCTGCTTCATTCTGTTCATTTCATCTCATACTCAAATGTTCATATAAAGATAAAAATAAGCTTCACCATAAATTATATTTTGATAAAGATATCTGTGCTGTGACTTTCCTCATCCTCACTACGACGACGACAACAACTGAAACGGGATAAAATGAAGCGATGATGTTTTATAACTTCACTGTGACGTCACACTGTCCCGCAAAAAGACTTTATAAACTGTTATTCAACGACGAAACTCTGGACTGACACACGACTGCTGGGTGGTAAATCTGGTCTCATCCTGAAAAAAAGTTCAAACGTTTGGAATAAATCAGAAATAATCTGTAAAGGTCTTGAATTATTCTTTACAGACACAGCTCAGCCAGAAAAGTTAGGAAATGACCATAAAACATAAAGAATAATCCAGAACAGGTGACATGTTTAGTAAAATAGCTGCAAGAAGTCAGAAAATAGATGATCTGGAAAGAGTCGTTAGAGCCTCAAAAACTATAATCAGGAAACGTTTGTTACATTTATTCCAAAAGTTGGTAAACAAACCTGATAAATTCAGATTAATCTTGAATTTTCAAGGACTAGACATTATAAACGCGTCCTCTCTTGTGACTGTTTCCGTCTCAGGACGTTTGTATCAGCGCGGTGAAGGAGCGCGACATCGAGGCCAAACTGAAGGACGTGGTGGCCGAGTGGAGCGGCCAGACGCTCAGCTTCGCCTCCTTCAGGACGAGAGGGGAACTGCTGCTGAAAGGAGCCGACACGGCCGAGAAGATCTCCATGATGGAGGACAGTCTGATGGTGCTGACGTCACTGCTGAGCAACAGGTGGGGAGAAGAATACAAACAGTGACAGAGAAATGAAAGAAGGGAGACAGAGTGGGAGACCCAGAGTGAGTTCAGTTAACAAAACAGCATCAGGTGGACAGACGAGGCCCAGGACAGGAAGGAACAGTTAAGATAAATGAATAAAGACAGAAAGTTTCCTTCCTCCTGCAGGTACAACGCTCCTTTCAAGCCGTCCATCCAGCTGTGGGTCCAGAAACTCTCCAACACGTCCGAGATCATCGAGAAGTGGCTGTCGGTTCAGAACCTGTGGATCTACCTGGAGGCGGTGTTTGTGGGCGGAGACATCGCCAAGCAGCTGCCTCAGGTCACATGATCATCACGCCGCATGTTTGATATCACGTCTTCTCTCAGACACAACTCATCGTTTGTCTTTCACTCGTCCAGGAGGCCAAACGCTTCCAGAACATCGACAAGTCGTGGCAGAGGATCATGCAGCGAGCGCACGAGCTTCCCAACGTGGTGCAGTGCTGCGTGGGAGACGAGACGCTGAGCCAGGTGCTGCCCACGTGCCTCTGAGCAACACAGAGCTCACACTTCTCTGTTATGGCTGTTTAACATTCCTCCTCCTCCTGCAGTTGCTCCCTCACCTGCTGGAGCAGCTGGAGCTCTGTCAGAAGTCTCTGTCAGGTTACCTGGAGAAGAAGCGCCTGGTGTTTCCTCGATTCTTCTTCGTGTCCGATCCCGCCCTGCTGGAGATCCTGGGCCAAGCTTCGGACTCGCACACGATACAGGTAACACACAGGTAACACACAGGTGATGACAACACACTTTTACAGTCCTGATTAATCGATTAGTTGTCAACAGCTAATTAGTTTTAAGGATTTTTCTGTGATTGATGAATCCGTGTTTGTGTCTTTGTGTTCTCAGGCTCATCTTCTCAGCCTGTTTGACAACGTGAACCGAGTCGTCTTCAGTGAGAAAGTCTACGATCAGATGGTCAGTTTTCAGTCTCAAGAGGGAGAAACTGTGGATCTGAGCCAACCGGTCCTGGCACAGGTACCGGTGTTGTCGATCCAGTCAGGCTGACACAGTTCTATCTGCTCTCACGTCTCAGTTGGCGACAAAATGAATGAATAAACTCACATGTTGTTCTGTGTTGCTGGTTTTTGTCACTGATGAAAGTAAGTAAAGTGTTTTATATTTATTGTTTCTCAGATTTTACGTCAAGCAACGTTTAGAGGCTGCTACACTTTTTATTTAGGAATTGAAGGCAGATAAATGCTCATAAATCTGCTCTGTCACAAAGCTTTTCTTTTCATTTCCATGTGAACATAAGTCACAGATGTGGACGATGTCTCTAAAGCTGGTCTCTTCCAGGGGAACGTGGAGGCGTGGTTAGGACAGCTGCTGGCAGGCGTGAGACAGACCCTGCATGCTATCATCCGTCAGGCCCACCTGGCCATCAGCGACTCCGGCCTGAAGCTGCTGGAGTTCCAGTCTGCGTTTCCAGCTCAGGTGGGCCTGCTGGGCATCCAGATGATCTGGACCAGAGACGCAGAAGACGCGCTTGTCCTCAGCAAGTCTGACAAGAAGGTGCTTTTATTTTATAAAATAATAGCAGCGTGGAAACAGATCTTTCATTCACTTACACCGCTCTGATTGGCTGACAGGTCATGCAGACGACCAATCAGAAGTTCCTCGATCTCCTGAACGAGCTGATCGACATGACGACCAGGGAGCTGAGCAGGAACGAGAGGACCAAGTACGAGACGCTCATCACCATCCACGTCCACCAGAGAGACATCTTCGACGAGCTGGTGGGTGGACGGAGGGACAGACGAACAGCCAGGTCTGAAATCGACCAGCGTATTTTATCATCCATCACGTTTCATCATCTCACCAGGTGCGTCTGAACGTGAGATCTGCGTCGGACTTCGAGTGGCAGAAGCAGTCGAGGTTTTACTTCCTGGAGGAAACGGACAGATGTGTCATCCAGATCACAGATGTGGAGTTCAGCTACTGCAACGAGTACCTGGGCTGCACAGACCGCCTGGTCATCACCCCGCTGACAGACAGGTACACACACCTGCTGGGTGATATGATCAACATGATGCCTTCATCTCAGTCAGAACCAAACATGCTGACCCTGAACATCTGTCCAGGTGCTACATCACTCTGTCCCAGGCTCTGGGGATGAGTATGGGCGGAGCTCCGGCCGGTCCGGCAGGGACAGGTAACACAGCTCACCTCTCTGAACTCTTCTTATAGTGAGTTTGTTTTGTGTTGCTGTAATCCAGTGTGTGTCTCCAGGTAAGACAGAGACGACTAAAGACATGGGTCGCTGTCTGGGGAAATATGTGGTGGTCTTCAACTGTTCGGACCAGATGGACTACAGAGGACTGGGACGCATCTACAAAGGTGTGATGCGATTACTGCTGATGTTCTTCTGTATTTGTGGTACAAAGATAAAGAGATTGCTGTTGAAGGTTGTGACCTGTGATGGTCTTAGTATCGTAATGTTTTGGTCCAGTGAACTTCATCAGTGCACATCAGTCAACTTGTCTTTGAAGTACAACATTTGAATCCTCGAGAAGGTCTGGTGCTCCAAAGTGCTCCAAGACGAGCGTAAAGGACAAAATCCGACCAACTCATTACATAAAATTTTGTTTAACTCACTCAAATCATTTCATTCAGGAAATTTCTCTGATGATGGACACTAAGTCCATCTGTGTCATGAATAAGACTTCTCTTGACTCCTGCAGTCTGACCTTGAGGTCTCAACGCCGGTGCAGGGAATCTTGGGAAATCGCAGTCTTGCGCGTTGTTGGTCAGTTTGTTGTGGTGTGGTCTGCAGGTCTGGCTCAGTCCGGAGCCTGGGGCTGCTTCGATGAGTTCAACCGCATCGAGCTGCCGGTTCTGTCCGTCGCCGCCCAGCAGATCTACATCGTCCTGCAGTGTAAGAAGAACAAGAAGAAGCAGTTCATCTTCACAGACGGAGACGTGGTCGACATGGACCCCGAGTTCGGCATCTTCCTCACCATGGTAACTGAGTTCTGACCTGACGAAGCACCCTGCAGAACTAAACAGGACGTGTGTCTGCAGCCAAAACATCCCAGAACTGACCAAAGTATTCCAGAAGTACAGAGTTGTAGATGGTCGATCACAGAACCCGTCTCACAGAGCTGATCTACCTCGGCTCAGGTCAGAGAGTGGAACTGTTTCAGAACTGATCTATCTTACAGCCAGTTTGATAGGTCTAGATCTGAACCAAATCAGAACCAGAGATGGAGAACTGATCTACCTTTAGTTTTTATGGTGAGTGAGCAGAGAACCAGTCTGAGACTTAGAGACCGCATGACGGAAGTTAAGGAAGGGATGAACCAGATATTTCCAGAACTGAACCATCACAGACCCAGAAATGGACAACTGACCCAACTACAAAGTTCTAGTCTCGACCCGTCTTAACTTCTCCTTCCTTCTGTAGAACCCTGGTTATGCCGGCCGCCAGGAGCTGCCCGAGAACCTGAAGATTCAGTTCCGCACGGTAGCCATGATGGTTCCGGACCGAGCCATCATCATGAGGGTCAAGCTGGCCAGTGCAGGTTTCCGAGACAACCAGGTCCTCAGCAGGAAGTTCTACACCCTCTACAAACTGTGTGAGGAGCAGCTCTCCAAACAGGTCCGACGTTACCGCTGACCTCCCCTCATCGCCACAAACATACAGAACCTCAGTCGTCACTGTACCGTCACTTCATGAAGTCCGTCTCTGTTCGTCTGCATCGTGTCCCTCAGGTCCATTATGATTTTGGACTGAGGAACATTTTGTCAGTTCTGAGGACGCTGGGAGCCGTGAAGAGATCCAACCCGTCAGAACCAGAGAAGACGGTGGTGATGAGAGTCCTGAGAGACATGAACCTCTCAAAACTGGTGGGTTTGTTCTGTTCTCATCTTCAGTCTGATGGTGTCGAAGCTACAGGGAGCTCTCATGACAACACCATCGTTACTGATTATACTAAATAATTACTGTGATAATTATATATAATTAAATGTTAGTTAGGACTGAAAAGGACAACAGACTGAAAGTCAGTCAGAAAGTTTTCTATCTCCTTTATATTTTACCCTGAGATGTTAGAGATCAGTGACACGTCTTCTCTCTGTACCTGCAGGTGGACGAGGACGAGCCGCTGTTCATGAGCCTGATCAACGATCTGTTTCCTGGTATCGGTACGTTTCTCTCACACACACTGAAACACACACCGTCATCATCTCATGTCGTCCATCAACAAACGAGTGTGAGACACCCAAGAGACTTCAGACTTCAAATCTGAATCTGTCATTTTGTGTTTTTATATTCCTGCAGACACAAAGTGTGTTTTAGTTTCAGATGTTCTATGTTTTAAAGTGTAGTTTTATTCTGATCCTCTGTAGTTCTGGATAAAGCCGGGTATCCGGACCTGGAGGCGTCCATCTTCAGTCAGGCCCAGCAGGCCGGTCTGATCCCTCACCCGCCCTGGATCCTCAAACTGGTTCAGCTCTACGAGACGCAGAGAGTCCGACACGGTACAGACGACCCAGACAGGACAAAACAGAGCAAACTGCAGCCTGACGATGCATCTGTTGAAATGTACTGTTGGTCCTGAAGGTGGCGCTGTAGGCAGATCAGTAACCATCACCAACCCTCTGGACAGCAGGGAGATGTACTAATTATTTGAATTTCCATTTTTTAAATTTACCCTGGCAATTATAAAATGAAGGACATATAAAATAAATCTGTTCTGTTTTATCTCCCTACATGAAAATATAAAAGTTGTGTCAGGTTCTGGTGCAGACAAGCTGACAGAGAAGTGGAATCTGTTCTGAAGTTTTTAACTTTAAACACAGACTTCATGCTCGGACTAGACACGAGTTCACGTGTGATGTTCTGATGCAGGTATGATGACGTTGGGTCCCAGTGGTGCCGGGAAGACGACCTGCATCCACACGCTGATGAAGGCCATGTCGGAGTGCGGCTCTCCGCACCGCGAGATGAGGATGAACCCCAAAGCCATCACGGCCTCGCAGATGTTCGGCACGCTGGACGTCACCACCAACGACTGGACGGACGGCGTCTTCTCGACCCTGTGGAGGAAAACTCTGAAGGCCAAGAAGGTAGACAGACGTCTCAGCGCAGCAGAAAGAGTGAACAGATGTAGTTCAAACCAAAACAGTGAGTTACATTTTGTGTCTTTGTGTGTGTGTGTGTGTGTGTGTGTGTGTGTGTGTGTGTGTGTGTGTGTGTGTGTGTGTGTGTGTGTGTGTGTCAGGGGGAATACATCTGGATCGTTCTGGATGGCCCTGTGGACGCGATCTGGATCGAGAACCTGAACTCAGTTCTGGACGACAACAAAACTCTGACGCTGGCGAACGGAGACCGAATCCCGATGGCTCCCTGCTGCAAGGTGACATCACAGCTCCCACCTGTCAGGCTGATATCACCTGAGTCAGAGTCAGAGGACATTTAAAAACTAAACCAATTCATACAGAATCTGAAGAGAAGCTGCGTCCTCTCTGTCCTGCAGATTGTCTTTGAGCCCCACAACATTGACAACGCCTCCCCGGCCACGGTGTCCAGGAACGGGATGGTGTTCATGAGCTCGTCGGTGCTCGGCTGGAGCCCGATGCTGCAGGCCTGGTTACAGAAGCTCCCCGAGCAGCAGGCCGACGCCCTGAAGCTCCGCTTCAACAGCTGCTACCAGGTGATTCACACTGTTGTTCTGTCCATTCAGGCAGCTGTTACTTTAAAGACAAGATGTTTTTATAATGTTGATGTGAGGGTTGTGCAGTAAATCATCACAGAGCTGTTTTACAGATCTTCTCATGTGTTTCTTTGTTCAGGACTTGCTGGACTTTGTCTCGACTGCTGTGTCTCCTAAGATGCAGGTGTTGGAGTGTATGTACATCAGACAGACCATCGACCTGCTGCAGGTGCAGTACAGCTGCTGGTTCAGTGTTGCTGACATGTCGTCACTGAAATGTGGTGTCATTGTATGTGTGTGCGTGTGTGTGTTGTGTGTGTGTGTGTGTGTGTGTGTGTGTGTGTGTGTGTGTGTGTGTGTGTGTGTGTGTGTGTGTGTGTGTGTTCAGGGTTTGCTCCCAGCAGCTGAGGAGAAACAGGGTTGCCATGGTGATGTGGGTCGTCTGTTTGTGTTCGCGGTGATGTGGTCCCTCGGAGCGGTGCTGGAGCTGGAGGACAGGGCCAAGATGGAGACTTTTATAAAGGTGTGTGTGTTCAGTGTGACATCACTGCAGGCAGTTCATCAGATTACACACAGCGTATACTTTATACTGCTTTGTTCACATATGAAGTAGTCCTCCTGAGTTACCCTTGATTATATCTGTGCACCTGTCAGGTGTGTCGTGTCCTCTAACAGGTTCTGTTTGTCTTGTGTGTGTCTGAAGCGCCACAGCTCGTCTCTGGACCTGCCG
The DNA here is from genome assembly GCA_030272975.1 of Sparidentex hasta. Classification (NCBI taxonomy): domain Eukaryota; kingdom Metazoa; phylum Chordata; class Actinopteri; order Spariformes; family Sparidae; genus Sparidentex; species Sparidentex hasta. The sequence goes on along the minus strand of JARJLU010017004.1, from coordinate 4,045 downwards.
CACACCGCTGACGAGCAGACCATCTTTGAGTTCACGGTGAACGAGCAGGGACAGTGGGAGCACTGGTCCAACAAGGTCTGTGGACACTGAGCTGTCTCTGTACTGTGTGGATGTGATTAACAACATGTCTCCTCCACACGGACCTGAGCTCCTGGAGGAGGTCCGAGCTCCTTCAGGTTTCTCCTCAAGTAGCCTCAAAATTCAAGCTTTTCTTCATATCAGACAGAAACTTCTGGGTGTAATTCAGCCAGGCGTATTTGGGATTTTCAGGAAGTTCATGTAAGAAGTGGCCACCAGTTGAATTTAAACCAAATGGGGGGTCAACAATTGACAAGCTTGTTAGCTGAGTTAGCCATGCAGCTAGCAGGCAAGACTGGGATCTTGTAGTACTGGAAGTGTTGTGAGCTTTGGCCCGGCTGGGGCTAGCTGGTTAGCATGCTAACATCAGTCGATATCTGTGCAACACAGTAAACAGACTTCATGATATCGTCTGTTAGTTTTTGACTTCCTGTTGAGAATATTTGTTAATATTTTAAAGGTTTTCACACAAAATTCTTTAGCAGGAATTTAGATAAAATTCTGTGTGTGTGAGTGTGTTGATGCTTCTTCCAAACACAAAGTCCACACGATCTGTAGCCTCTGTATTTGTTGTATCACGCTGCAGGTCCCAGAGTACATCTACCTCAAAGACCACATCCCAGACTACTCGTCCATCCTGGTCCCTAACGTGGACAACGTGAGGACGGACTTCCTGATGCAGACCATCATGAAGCAGAAGAAGGCTGTGCTGCTGATCGGAGAGCAGGGAACCGCCAAGACTGTCATGGTTAAAGTGAGTTTGACAGATTAAAACAGAAAATATTCTCTCCATCATCAGCTCGCTAATGCTACATGTTCGCTCTGCAGGGCTACACCAGTAAGCTCGACCCGGAGCTCCACCTCAGTAAGACGGTGAACTTCTCGTCGGCCACGCTGCCGAGCATGTTCCAGAGGACCATCGAGAGCTACATCGATAAACGAATGGGCGCCACCTACGGGCCGCCGGCCGGCCGCAGGATGAGCGTCTTCATCGACGACATCAACATGCCTGTTATCAACGAATGGGGAGACCAGGTGGGCTGCAGGCTGTCTCTGATTGGTCCTTTAATTTCTCGTTCACAAAAAATCTTTTAACATGAAACGAAGAAGTGAATCTGCGTCTCGTTCTCTTGTGTTTTATTTTTGATTTTTTTGAAGATGTCATCTTCTCCCTCAGATAACCAATGAGATTGTGCGTCAGCTGATGGAACAGGGAGGTTTCTACAGTCTGGATCGTCCAGGAGAGTTCATCACTGTGGTGGACGTCCAGGTAACAACACACCATCTGTGATGTCATCAGGGATCATAAACCATCAGATTCATTCTCGGCCCCTTTGAACAGAAGTTTAGAACAGTAGTCTTCACTCAAAGATCGAGTCAGTCGCTTCATCGACAGCTTTCACTGCCTCCCATGGTCTTCATCACAGTCTGGAGTCATCACATCACCTCAACTGTGGAACTGGTGTTAGTGTCTCTCTTCAAAGATCCTCTGGTCCGGACGGTAGACTGGTTCCTGACTGTAGACTGGTTCCTGACTGTAGACTGGTTCCAGACTGTAGACTGGTTCCTGACTGTAGACTGGTTCCTGACTGTAGACTGGTTCCTGACTGTAGACTGGTTCCTGACTGTAGTATGGTTCCTGACTGTAGACTGGTTCCTGACTCTAGACTGGTTCCAGACTGTAGACTGGTTCCTGACTGTAGACTGGTTCCTGACTGTAGACTGGTTCCTGACTGTAGTCTGGTTCCAGACTGTAGACTGGTTCCTGACTGTAGTATGGTTCCTGACTGTAGACTGGTTCCTGACTGTAGACTGGTTCCTGACTGTAGACTGGTTCCTGACTGTAGTATGGTTCCTGACTGTAGACTGGTTCCTGACTCTAGACTGGTTCCAGACTGTAGACTGGTTCCTGACTGTAGTATGGTTCCTGACTGTAGACTGGTTCCTGACTCTAGACTGGTTCCAGACTGTAGACTGGTTCCTGACTGTAGTATGGTTCCTGACTCTAGACTGGTTCCAGACTGTAGACTGGTTCCTGACTCTAGACTGGTTCCTGACTGTAGACTGGTTCCTGACTCTAGACTGGTTCCTGACTCTAGACTGGTTAAAGTCACAGCTCTGATGTGTATCAGCTGGATGAAGTCTTGCACATTTGAGCATCTTCCGTTCAGTCTGAATCTCTGACTGTTGTCCAAATGAATAAATGTTGTAATAACCTTTAACAGCTGGTGGCAGCCATGATCCACCCGGGCGGCGGGCGGAACGACATCCCTCAGCGCCTGAAGAGACAGTTCTCCATCTTTAACTGCACTCTGCCCTCCAACTCCTCCATCGATAAGATCTTCGGCACCGTGTCTCAGGGGTACTTCTGTCCTGAGAGAGGCTTCCCCGCCGCCGTGTGCGACCTCGCCGCCGCCCTCGTACCCACCACCAGGCGGGCGTGGCAGGCTGTGAAGGCCAAGGTGAAATACCTTTTATCACCTCGGCTGGTTTGTTGCAGTAATAACTTTGGTTCTTAGTCTGATGAACTCTGTTTCCTCAGATGTTACCGTCTCCTGCAAAGTTTCACTACATCTTCAACCTGAGGGACCTGAGCAGGATCTGGCAGGTAGAAAACATCAGATGTGTGGTGACGACGATCAGCTGACATGTCGGTTTTTTTTCTTCATCAGAGCTCCTTTGATTTGTCTGGGAGGAGGGTTCACCTGTGGAGAAATAAACTAAACTCAACTAAACTGATAACATTGTCAAAGATCCTTTATTGATTAGTTTGTGAAGAGGGTTCACTCCGGACAGATTTGAGAAACTGAACTGTGTAACAGATTTTCAGTCTGTATTGTTGAATCACTGTAGTTTGATTGTATCAGGGCATCCTGACGGTGAAGTCGGAGGTTTGTCAGAGCTCTGAGCTCCTCTCGGCTCTCTTCCATCACGAGTGTTGTCGTGTGATCGCTGACCGGTTCATCGACAGCAGCGACAGACAAACTTTCAACGGCATCATGGAGCGGGTGCGTGCCTTTATACTGACCACATTTAATCATTTAGATATTCTTTTGTAACATGTACTTGTTCTGATCCTTCATCCCTCGGTGTCCTCAGATCACAGTGGAGGATCATGGGAAAGCTCTCACTGAGCATGCTCAGTGGGACAGCTGCTTCGTAGACTTCCTGCGTGACGCTCCGGAGGCGACGGGAGACGAACCTGAAGACAGCGAGCTGGAAGCTCCTAAGGTTGTTTGTTTGTTTGTTTGTTTGTTTGTTTGTTTGTTGTGTTCCTCACAGTCGTACAGCAACATTCAGGCTATAATGTCAGTATTACTTTTAATTATTGATGTGATTGACAGGTGTATGAGCCAATCCCGTCGCTGGATGTCCTGGCGGAGCGTCTGTCTGTCTTCCAGCAGCAGTACAACGAGGCGGTGAGGGGCGGAGCCATGGACCTGGTCTTCTTCAAGGTAATGACTGATCACCATCGTCAGGCGGCCATGTTGGAATCCATCTTTGTTTACATTTTTTTCTCTCTGCAACATTTAAAACTGGTTTACATTAGTCAAGGAGTCAGCAGTCATCAGTCAAAGACTTTAAACAAACCAGTTCCGTCTGCCATCTCTATGTTCTTATCGGTGAACGACCCTCTCTGTTTGGTCCAATGGCAGGATGCGATGACCCACCTGATGCGGATCTCTCGGATTCTGCGGACGCCGCAGGGGAACGCCCTGCTGGTTGGCGTCGGCGGGTCGGGGAAGCAGAGTCTGACCAGGTTGGCTTCGTTCATTGCTGGATACCAAACGTTCCAGATCACTCTGACCAGGTCTGGAACACAAAACACAGCAATTCACTCACTTATTGTTGTTTTGTTTTTTGTCTTTGTGTTAATTGATCAACTCAATCAACAACATTTAGTTTGATTGACCCTTTTATGGTGTGTGTGTGTGTGTGTGTGTGTGTGTGTGTGTGTGTGTGTGTG
>JARJLU010017002.1:0-29527 GCA_030272975.1 Sparidentex hasta | reverse complement strand
GTCACCCCATTACACGCACAGCACAGTCGACAGCTGATTTAATTAAACTGATGTCTGGTCTCTCCCTCCCGCACCTGACAGGCCATCAATTCACAAGGACCCATCTGAACGCTGCCTTTGATGACAGCATGCACCTGAAATTTAAAGACAAGGTATCTGCTGCTCTCAAGGCTGTAAATAGGCTGATCAATGGCCGATCCACAATCAAAGTATACAATATGTTTGCCACCAGAATGATGAGCGAGTGTCTGTCTCAGAATATAATTCTTGTCTGAAACTTGAGTTGAATCTTTCATGAGTGACTGAGAGTCAGAGCTCGCTGTAATTATCAGAAGATCTAAAAGCACGACAGCGAGTGTTACGCTGAAGGCTTAAAAGAGGGGATGGATGAAAACGGAGGGGAAAAAAGGGGGAAAAGCAGCCGAAGCAGACACTGTGACTGGTGTGTGTGTGTGTGCGTGTGTGTCTGTGTGTGCATGCGTGCGTGTGTGTGTGTGTGTGTGCGTGCGTGCGTGTGTGTGTGTGTGCGTGTGTGTGTGTGTGCGTGTGTGTGTGTGTGTGCGTGTGTGTGTGTGTGTGCGTGCGTGTGTGTGTGTGTGTGTGCGTACTTGGGTGATATATTGCAGAAGGACATTTTTCTTTGACAGGTTTTCCTAGAGAACATTTCAGTCACAACAGACCAGTTTCTCACGCAACGCACGTCTTTTTATCTGACGGTGTCTCTTTATCTCTTCATCTCTACAATCTCTCTCCATCCATTTCTTGCTCTTCATTTCTTTTCTTTTTTTATTTCACTGACTTTCCCTGAGGAGCACAGGGAAGACAGAAAGAGACATTTTGCCATTTATACTTCCACCTTAGTACGAACGTCAGATGTTCACGACTCGGTGCACCTTTTTAAGATTCCTTAAGTAGGAATGTATCGTCTTCTGCTTAAGGGCCATTTACAACGTAATTCTGAATGACCTGCAAATGTCAAGTTCAGACTACAGAAAAAACACAAGGGTGCAAAAAGCTGTCAGGAATATTTCAATAATGAGCATCATAAATTCCCGCTGCTGCTGTCGTCACAGAGGTGTCATTGAGCCGCTCATTTACCATCAGGGCTTTCCTGTGCACATGTGCTAACTTGGTATTTGCATCTCCACAACAGGACTACTGTGTTCTCGTATTCCTAAATGTCAAGTAGATTCACAACAGTAACATGTTCAGTCCAAAACACAGTGATCCATTATCATCATCTGTAAAGAAAGACTCATTTCACAGCAGACATGTTCGTCCCTGTACATCAGCTCGATCTGGAGTCGGCAGCTCATTTAAGCAAAGGGTCGTCTATGCCCGCACTCCAGCCTACAACAGCCAAATGAGTGCTCGTGTAGACAAGTGATGTTCTGCCTCTGCTTTCTCCTCTCTCCTGAGCCAATTACATGCAAGCCTCCACATGACTGATGCATCAAGCAGTCAGTGAGATGTCAAATCCAACAATCTATAGTTTAGATCAGTTTTTAAAGCCCTAAACCTTTGAATTCTGAGTGTTTACTGAGGTTCATGTATTTTGCTGCTTCAAGAGGTTGATTTTCATCCTGAGAGCTTGTTTTTGACTAGTTGAACTCAAGCTGGTGGTCAAAGGAGGAGCCTGAAACATTCTTCCTCCCTGCAGTATCACTGAAGAACGGCTGCTGTCAAAAATAAACTAATTCAGTAATAAAAACATTTAATTTCAGACACATTTTATCTAATTTTATAAAAGCACCCCCTTATTTTATCTAAAAGCTTAACATAACTAACCTGTTGAAATTTTTCCCTGTTTACAAACTATTATTTTGACTGCTGATGTGATTTCAACATTGCAACGATCTTTATCATCCAACATATCAGCTTGCTTCATGCTACATGACTGTACGGCCTGCGGTTCTGTTCAGCCCACATGTCATCAGTTATATTTACAGCCGAGCAGAGGGGACGGTGAGCTGGAAGGCAGCGACAGAGGCAAAACCGAAAATGCCACAGAAAGGAAGTGTACCAAGATCTTCAACATTAAAGATATGAAGTGCTATCGGGTTGCAGCTTTGAAACACAAATCCAAAAAGTTAAATCTTCCATGAGCGACTGCCAGCGCTCGCTGTAATTATCAGAAGATCCAAGAGCTTGACAGCGAGTGTTACGCTGAAGGCATAAAAGAGGGGAAAACGTAGGAGAGGAAGACACATGTAACTGGGTTACTGCCACTGTGTGTGTGTGTGTGTGTGTGTGTGTGTGTGTGTGTGTGTGTGTGTGTGTGTGTGTGTGTGTGTGTGTGTGTGTGCATAATTAGGTGACACATTGCGGGAAGAAGAAATATTTCTTTGACAGGTTTCCTGGAAAACACTCACAATCGACCAGCTTCTCACGCATCGCTCGTCTTTTATCTTTTATCTTGTTTACATCTCTTTTCTCTCTTCCTCTCTATAACCTCCCTGCATCCATGTCTTGCTCTTCACTTTTCTCTCAAATGCCAAACAGAGCCGAGAAAATAAATATAAATTCATGACTTTCCCTAAAGACAGAACGAGACGTTTTGCCATTTATACTTTCACCTCAGTACGAACGTCAGATGTGAAGTCAGGTCTGAGGGTCAGCAGTCGTATTCGTCACATATGCTAGTTGACAGTGTGTGACAGAGGTCAGACATTAAACTTCTCACTTGTCTTGTATTTGCACACGAGTCTCATTTGCCAACTTGACTTCTTTGGGTTTGGTCATTATGAGATGGAGTCACGGGGGTGTGATTTGTTTCTGAGAAAGCTTTAAAGGAATATTTTGAAAGAGGTGTGAGGAAACATTCCGGCATTTCTCACAAACAAACCACCAACAGTAGCCAAAGTGCTAAAACTGAAAATAACATCCGCCTCAGAGGAATGCCGAGCTTCTGAGGGCCCAGCTGTTAACCCCGGACCTGTGGACCTCGCTCTCATCAGTGATGAAGGTGCAGCAGGCTTTTCTTGGATATTCAGGACGCCTGGCTCGTGGAGTTTGAGAAAACACGGCCTGGGCTGAGATCCCAGTAAATCAGCCCAGAGTGAGTCTCTTTGATGATGTTAAAACATTTAGCATTTTATGTTGTAAATGGAATTTAATAAATGATGTTGATGTTGGCATCTGTAAGTTTTTGGATAAGCTCACTTGTTCATAGTAAAATCTTTGCTCCTGAAATTTGCAAATGTTTGTTGCAGGGATTTAAAAAGGGAGGAAGTATTTGCACTTGAATTGGAGTGTACTGGCGGACTGGCAAGACACAGACTGACATGGGAAAAAATAAATCCTGACATCTTATTCCTCGTATAAGTGAAGCTCCAAAAACACTTGAAACTATACTACTACACAACGAAGCTCCATATTGTCTCTTTGGACCGCGTGTCTCTGAAATGTCGTACCCTCAGACTGTAATCTGTCCAAGCTGAGACAACTGTGACAGCATCAGGTTTAGCCTTCAAACATGTTGCAAAGAAAATGTTGTAAAGCTATTATACAACTACACCGGCTCAAAACTGATGTTAATGTGTAGATAAAATCAGTGGAGTGCCCCTTTAACTGGTCTTTAAACAACCAAACAAACATTATTGAACTTTTACCACAAAGAGTCGAGTGTGTAACTACTAACGTTGAGATGTCTCTCGACTTCATGTATCAGTGCTTCAGCTGATTTGAGTTTCCTGAGTCTAATTTCATTATAGTTAATGTTTCAGTTTATCCTCCGTATAAAAGCCTTATTGAGAACCGACGTATGGTTTCTAATCATCCAACAACCCAAAAAAAAAAAAAAAGAGGCTCCCACTGGCTAATTAAACTCATACTTGAGGATGCTATGGTGGAAATAATGTTATAATACTGTGCTGTTGTTTTCTATTCTGAAAAGATCTAATAAAACCGAAGTTACAGAGAAACGTACACTTACAGGATTTAGTAGCATCACATGATTGCATGTTGCAACCAACTGAACACACCTCGTCTCACCCTCTCCTCTCTAGCATCAGCGTTTGGTTCGTCCGTTCTAGAAACTGTCCAGCGCAGCGTAGAAGAGAAGCTGTTCCTTATTTCGATGTAAACAACTGATTTCAAGGTAATAAATTCACAACAACTCTTAATTTCAGGCAATTATACACTAATGAAAATATCATCACATATATAAAAGTCCACTTCACCTCCATTATAATCATAGTCGTGCAACCCTGTGTTGTAGAATGACAAACAAATGAACCTTGAACTGACGTTTCTGCTCTGTATTTTTGGAAAACTGTAAGATACTGCACCCTCGGCCGAGTCGTATGACCATTTCTGGCTGGTATGTCATAATTTTTCTCATCAGTTTTCACTGCTGTACAGGAGAATGGAGACTTTTGTCAAACAGCATCTCATCTGTTACGACAGAGAGTCTGCAAACATGCTCACAGTTAAATCTGCCGGCTATAATCTATAATCAGTCATTCTTTTATCCTGTTTATCCTGTTCTGTTAACTGTTTGTTTCTGATGGAGCAACACAAGGTGCAGCAATTCAAAGAGCCACACATGAGCTCATTCAGTAAAATGCTGAATGAGTCTTTCCTCTATCCTTTATTCATCCTTCAGTCACATGTTTCAAGGACAACATGGCTGTTTCACAATATGTAATGCAGATTCTTTTCTCAACTTTATGGTTAGAAAGGAGGTTTGCTATCGCTGTCCTTGTCACAACTATCCAAAATGTTCACAGATAAGAAATGCACTTTTTTTAAAATAAAGACTTCCCTTCAAACATCATCAAATCATTTTCATTGTGTCGTTACCAACAGGATCAATCAGCAAAAAATAAGTAACAAAACATAAGTAATTCTGTCTTTCTGAGGGGAATCTGACATTTTTCTTTTCTTTCATGTTTGAGCTGAATTAACTTTGTGTTTGAGCTGAATTAACTTTGTGCTGAACTCACACAGATCGATATTATTATTACAGATCGGCATCCTTACATTTGAGTCTGAGCAAGACGACACACACACACACACACACACACACACACATCTCCCTTAATTTTGGAACATTTGCTTTAAAAGGATAAACTGGCAAATGTTTCCAACGATGGTCAAACCCAGAGAGGTAACGAGGAAACAGTTTGTTTCATTCGGTCGTCACAGCTTATTAAACAGTCAGAGCGCAGAAGGACGTCGGCATGTCTAGTCACGGGTAATAAATTACATATTATGTGTTTTAATCTGGTGGAATAAGCTGAATGTTCGCTCTCTGGTTGTTCTGGTGGACTTTGGACCAAACACTCGTCTTCTTCCAAGCAGGGAAATAAAACAGAGCCATTAAGTGCAAAGAGCATAAAGAGCATAAAGCTTTCCATGTGACAACATGCTGTAGCGACTAAATTGGCTGGAGCTGAGTTAATGAAGGCAAATCTATTTCACTTTTCACACACACATATATATATATATGTACAAAATGTATATTTAAGTGCCAAACGCATGAAACTCTTAACTGCACTGGATCCACACAAGGCAGGAGACAAGCTTGTGATCATGTCATTTGAACGCACCGTTTGGCAGTTTCATGTCCAACAGGTTGTTCACCTCAGTGTTGTAATGCCTCTTGAATATGACTCATAATGGGAAAACCATCAAAATAAAAAACGATTTTCTTCTCTCAGTGCTCTTGACTATCTCTGACAGACACTTCACCTCCTCGCTTTTATTGTTCTTTTGCAGAATTCACGGAGGAAATTTCTCTTCTATCTTTGCACAACAGCTTGAAACGGACCCTGGCTTCGGTTTACAAAAGGCACAAAATGGTACATAAATATCCGAACTATATGTATACTAAAAAAAATAGCAATAACGATTAAATGTCTGATATTTTAAGCGTCCTTTTAATCTTAGCTCAGACTTCACACTTTGTGAAGCACAGCTCACAAACACCACATGTGAAAAGGATCATAACTTTTCGACTTATGTGATAATTCTGTAGCATTTGGAGGACGACCCCATAGATGAACCTATAGACAAACATCTGCCTGTCAATGGGGTCCATATGCACATTTAAATATTTATAATACACAGTAGAGGCAGCTGCACAAAACAGCAGTTAAATGCAGCCTCTTCATTCTGCCGTGTGATTGCAGGGCTCGTTCAGCGGCGGACACAAAGTCACGACTGTTCCTCTGCACAGTAATTCCACGTAAATGTACAGTTGCGGTCCATCATCTCGTCACGTGATCATGTCAGTCTGAAGTCTTCAAACACAAAATAGAAGATAATATGATTTCCCCAGGGGAACAATCATATACACAACTGGGCGTCTGTGGCTCAGGAGGAAAAGTGGTCATCCACCTATCAGAGAGTCGGTGGTTCGATTCCCGGCTCCTGTAGTCTACATGTCAAAGTGTCCTTGAGCAAGATACTGAATCCAAATTTGCCTTGAACGGTTCTGTAGTTTCTGTCAACAATCAATATGTGTGCATGAATGAGTGAAGCTGACGTGTGCTGTAAAGAACTTTAGCTGAGGACCTGAGGACCAGTAAGTGTGAACTTCTGGTTTTACACATCACATACTGAAAGAAGAACTTAAGTAATCCATGAGCATCATTCGCCAACAGCATCTCTGTAATGTTGGAGAGTGCTAACACAGATTCAACATAAAAGTTATCAGTGTTGAAAAAGTTCTTGGCTTTGGAAATATGAGATGAATCATCATGTTTGATGAGTTTATGTTTTTTTTCTAATAAATTGAACTTAAATGTATCACGAACATGTTTTATATGAATCAGTTAGTCCAGAAATGTCACAATTGTGAAACGTACAGAATTTCACCACTATAAAGAGCTGTAACAACAACTATCTGTGAGTGAGAGATTAGAAGGGTGAAGATGAAGGAGAGAGCTGAGGGGAGATGAGACGGAGGGAGCAGAATAATCAGCAGTGACGTGCAATCGACTTGGTGACAGGCTGCGTTTGAAGCTCTTTCACCGCTGTGTCAGTAATAAGATGATTGGTCGTGTGTGTCTCCTCTTTGCTCTAACAAAGACTTTGTCAACACCAAAGTGGCTTGTAGAAAAAACCGTGACGGGACGGATGATGACTGACATGAGAATGAAGACACAGAGAGTGTGTGTGTGATCATTATGTCTGTGTGTGCTCAGCATCGTGTCGCTGTGAATTCCATATGCAGGCGTCTGTTAATCACCTCCTGATGGGCTCGTCGTCTGTTGAGATGAACATACACAGAACTTCTCACAGGCAGAGACGCCGGTTCAGACCCGCACAAACATTTCTGTTTCACTTAAGTCTTTAGATTTCAGTTGTGTAAACCGCTGCTCAGACAGCAAGAAACATCCAACACAGACACACCAGGTGCTTTTTATAGCTTGATTAGATATGAAACTAGATTATGAAACTGCTACATGATATTTTTATGTTGCATGCATGAGAATGAGATCTAAACTACTTGTTCTGATTTAACATTTCCCTCATCCACGAGAAAAACACACAACCTTCCCTTGTTGGGAGAGTTGTAGGTCAATTCCTTTTGTACATATGGTCCCACTTGGACAGTTTAGGGATTTAAACCGACAACCCGTGAGTCACAAGATTACTTCTCTAAGCTCTCAGCTGCCACATGTGTGTGTGTGCATGCGTGTGTGTGTGTGTGTGTGTGTGTGTGTGTGTGTGTGTGTGTGTGTGTGTGTGTGTGTGTGTGTGACAACATATGTCCATATGTGCTCATACATTTCCAGGTCTGTGTATTTCTTTGTGCATGAAAACAAGCGCATGAGTAGAATCTTCAATGTGTTTTTGTGTATTTGAATTGAATATTTGCACTCGTGTGTCTCTTTGTGTGTCTCACACACAAACACTGTTGAGCTGTAAAGCTTTTATTCATTTTGCTAATCTAGACATTTCTCTGACACAATAACTTTTTTATCTTTACATCTGCCCTGTTGACGAGGAACCCCTGAAGATTTCCCTGACTACTAAACAATGAACTAATGAAATCTGAAATGTAGAAATCTTAACAGAGCCGACAGTGTCTGTGAGGAACTACACAGGCTGAGTTCAGGTTCTGGTCTGGACTCACAGAGAGCTGGGTCGGATCTGCCGGGTGTCCTGCTCTCCGTCGTTGCTGGTCAGGCTGTGTCTCGGGGTTCGACCGTGGCTGCTGCTGTTGCTGCTGCTGCTGCTGTTACAGTTGGCGGAGGAGGACACGGGCTGCAGCTCGGCTGCAGTTCCTACACTGTTCCTCTTCTCACCTGCAAGAATAAAGAAAGATTTTACAACTCTGAGTGTTTTCAGACAGAAATATGTTCCCCATTTCTTTCTGAACGTGGCCACTTTGGTACTGGTAAGCCTTTTCCTGTTGTGAAACCAAACATCTGTTGACTGCTAGTTCTCTCTGATCACAAGCTAAACAGATCAAACCATAACCGACCGCTGACAGTCTGTTGTTTACTCTCTCCAACAGAGAGTGGTGGTTACAGAGACTTCATTCAAGTTTCACATACAGCCACACATACAGTCAACTCTAACGGAAGAAATGAATCATTACTTTTTATTAATGTCAACAGGCTGATGACATCGCTCAGCTCACCTTTCTGGGAATGTGTTGGTGTGTGGAAGAGTGTGAGCGGCCTCTCGCTGCAGGACGGTGCTTTGGCCTCAGTGCTTCTCCTCCTCGGCAGGTTGAGCTGCATGTTGGTCGGCCCGCTCGCAGAACTCGGCATGTCCCTGAATATCTGCACGAAAAGGACGAATGACGGTGTTTGTGAAAGATAAGACAGAATACAGACCTCTACAAAACAAACACTCCAGTGAAAAGTAATTTTCAACATAATTTGTCTTCTCTGATGAAGTGGAAATGTTTCCAAATTCAAATCTCAGATGATCAACACCACTTCTGCAAACAGATTGGAGGAGAAATTAGCATTTTCACCGGAGAGCGAAATATACATTGGAGAAAAGATAAGAAGTGTTTATTCACCTATTTAAAGGTCTATAATAGAGACATGAACGCAGATAGTGGTGAAATGATTTACATTTATACGACCTGCAACACAACACATCCTGATGTCACAGCCGTGTGCACATGGCCTGTGATGTCACGACTCTCTGACTGTTACATTCAGCATCAACTTCACACTGCTAAGTAAAAGCTAAACAGTAATATACTGCCAGCTTGAAGAGTGGATGTGCACAGCATGTTGTTACTGCAGGGTGAAATCACTCAGACCTCCAGCACAACAAAATGCGAAATATTGTGATTTGATTCAGAATCGGTGCTAAAAACAGGAACACGGCGCAAATGAAAGGTCTGCAGAACCACCTGTGGACCTACCGCTCGCTTCATGCTGAGTTAGTGATTCATGCCTTCCCACTCTCTGCTGAATACAGAGTCGGTCTCAAATAAGAGCCAACAGGGTAAATCTAATATTAATTCCTGGTTTAATGTTTCAGAATTACAGCCTGAGCAGACCAGAGTCTTTAACACAGCGACGGAGCTTCTCACTGCTGCTTCAAAAACTTCTTTTAACTGGGAATAATTACATGTGCAGAAGCTTAACACAGGGGAACATTACGTGCTTCAGTCTGTGATTTCATGGAACTGATCGTGACACTGCTGAAATTTATTCCTGCTTTTTCAAGCACAATTAGGCAAGATTCAGAAAATACCCTGCTGAGATAAAAATATAGAAGTGATCACCAATTACGTTTCACTTCTTCAGCCTGATGGTTTTTTCCACAGCTGGTGCTGCTCCGCTCGTATTAGTCTGTTATTTCAGCTAAAGTCACATGTCATCATGGTTCCTTCCATTTATCTGTCAGCCCCTTTTTTCTGCTCTGCTGGCAGCTCCACACCCAAAGCTCCACTCAAGATGGAAAACAGAAGAAAAAAAAACATATGTGAGTGCAGGAGAACCATTTTAACACACTGACTCAGTTGTTTTGGAGTTGTATAAGCAGGATCACATGAAACCCACCAATCTTTCTGTAACCCTGAAAACCCCTGGAGGGGAACCGGGATGTGTGACACTGGGCTTTATAAATAAAAAATACCCGGTTTGACTTGTAGCTCGAGGAAATCAATTCAAACCATTTTCCACCAAAATGAAATATTTTTTCATTTAAAATAGATCTTGTCAAGGAAGGAGAATAAGAATGGCTCCAGACGAGCTTCAGGCTGACTGCAGCAAACAAAATGAACAGAATGCTTTGAGCTCATCATCATTTTACTTGTGACGAGCGGGCAGATGTGTGAAGTGTGGACGGTCTGTCAGGACTGCAGAGGACTGAGAGGGCGACCGCTTCTTATGAGTCACTCTTTCATGTCTCTGTGTGAATCCACGCAGGCTCACATGTTCTCTTCATCCGAGTGTCTTACCGCTTGTTTCCGTCACTGGCTGAACATACTGTGTGCACAATGCAAAGGTCTCAAACAGCTGATTTGTCTGTTGCCATGGTGACATGTGTAAGCAGCTTGGCCTGCCAATAAGCTGCTTGTATCGGCAGGGGAAAGTGGCTTTGAAGTGTGTAGATTATATACATGTGCGTCAGGTGCTCGTTCACATATAAATGATAAGGTGTGTTAATTTCTGCTTTAACTGCACAATTACACAAAAGTTAATCCCCTCGACAAAGCCACGGGACTCCTTTAATCCCAAGCCACACACACACACACACACACACACACACACACACACACACACACACACACACACACACCTTCTCATGGTGCTCTATGAGGATCTCTACTACAATGTTCTGGAACTTGATGTCCATGATGGCTGCGACCGTCTCCTCCTGTGGGCGGAGCAGAGTCGGCCCAAAGACCACGCCCAGGTTGGCGATGGTCATCAGGTTCTGCTGGTGGTGGCTGGCAACACTGTTCAGGTGGGACAGACAGAGAGACAGAGAGAGAACCACTTTACCATCTTTCAGCTCCTTGTTTTGGTTTTCACAGCCTGTGACTGAAGAGTATCTGTCGCATCGGACGGCCTTCACTTCAGCTGAGTCAGCAGAATGAACTGATTGACAGAGGGACCTTTAAGGCAATCTTGTTTTCACTGATGCGATAAACCTTCTGATCTGATCTGAACTGAATGAGACAAAGAGCTGAGGTGTTTATTCAACCACTCAACCTATAAGACAGGTGTAATCCACTAAGCTGCAGGTAATTATGTGCATGCTCGCAAAAATACCTGCATTCGCACTCGTCTACATGCTGTTTAAACATGGCTGATGTCCCATTTGACACACATTATATCATGCAGCTATTGCAGAAGAAAATCCCAATAAAGCCACGGGGCTTAGATGAGGGTTTAGAGTGAAAACACAATGCTATCGGGCTGCATTAGAGGAACAACTATACATAAGCCAACAGAGTCATGCCCTGCTTTTTGCTGAGGAGCTGCAGCAGCTTGTGGTTATGTAAACTACAGACAGACAGTCTGTTTGACTCAGATTATCTTGTCTGTGATGTTTTTATTCAGTAGGTGAGCAACACAAAGGTGGGAGAGACAAAAAAAAATGAAGAGGCACTTGTCAGGGAATGTACTTCATATGAAAAAATGAGATCTTTGCAGGAGACTTGCAACAGATTTGTTGAACTTAATCAGCTGGAGTGCTCATCAGCATCTGCCCTGATGAATTGCCCTTGAGCAAAATGTCAAGTTCCAATCAGTTCAAAGGGTAAGTAGCATCCGCTTATCCTGCAGCACTCGCTTGGTGACATGCAGGTCAAAAGATTTGACAGACGCTGAGGTTAAAAAAGGGACAAATGACTTTAATTCAGTGTGGAGTTAAAACCTGCTTCAGACTGAGATATAAGCAATTTAGGTCCTGTTAAAAGGTGATTATGTAAGAATGTAGCTCTATTTTAACCTAACCATGAAAGTGGGGAAATAGTTTTGGCCCGGTGACTGCTGGATGGTGTCTATTTTCAGCACACGCTGCCTTAATGCATGCGGTCAAGAGATTACACGGAGCCTTAATCCACCTCGAGGATGGACAACAACAACAATCAAGCTGAGGAGAATTACAGCGATGTGGTAACAGAAACGGAGAAACTGCTAAAATTAACCACGGAGCTGTTTCTGTATCCACTGTGCACAATGTCTGACACAGCTTAACAACAAAAGTCTGCAGTCGTCCAGGTGTGTGATATTCTCCACCTACTTGCCCAGGTGTTTCATCAGCAGCTCCAGCATCTGTCGGTTCTTCTCAGGGAGCCGATGAACCAGAGCATGGATCTCTGTCACCCTGGCCTCTGGGTTGTCCAACTCTGGACAGAGACAGATAAGAGGACAGAAAGAGCAAGAGACCGTTAAAGACACAAAGACCTCAGCGTGAGGTGTCACATTTGATGACCTCTTTATAAGACCAGAAAAAACAAGCAGACGCTCACGAAAAGACAGTTTGAGTCACTCTGCTGCAAATTTGTTAAACTGTGTTCTGTTGAGTAACAGGTGGACAGGCAGGGAAGACAGACAGGTAGGCATACAGACTTTTTGTTGATGAATAACTATAATCAGTCACGGCTGCAGAGTCAGTCGATAGAACGGTGACAGCAGTCTAACACTAGATCAGCCCTCTGGTCTCTGCTGTCAGCGCCAAGCAATACACAACCAGCAGAGCATCTCCCACACAGAGACACCAACGAACAGAGCTGACAAGCTAAAACACACACACACACACACACACACATACACACACACACACACACCAAAACACTCAAATATACAGTGAACACAGAGCAAATATTTGCGAGCACTTATACACAGGCCTACAGAGAGAAAATCCCCTAAAAGCATTCTTATTACGTATTAAGCAGACAGATGCAGAACAAACACTAACAACAAGAACATGTAACCAGCCAGTCACACACACACACACACACACACACACAATTAAAAGCCTGTAACATAAACATGCATGTGCACGTCCAGTTCACCCACACATGCCTCCAAACAGATGCATGCACATGAAAACTCTCTCCCTCATCGCTCTCCATCAGGCAGTCTGTGGTATCCAGCAGCTCACAGACATTATGCTGAAGCACACACTTTTCTCTTAGTTTAACACTATTGAACATGTGTTTGTTTTATCCGGGAGTAAAAAAATTTTAAAAAAGTTGAATTCAACTGGTATCTATCTTCAACTTGTTGGAGGAGTGACACACTTTCTCCAACACAATCTGGTGTGTTGGAGCTCAGTGCGTACTGTAGATGCCAGCTCTGCGTTTACCAGCGTCTGTAAGGAGCACTGACAAACACTTCTGTCATCTCATCGCAAACACAGACTTGGAAAACAAATTCAAAGATTACGGCACAAAGTCCCAGATCAACACTGAAATCTGACAGACCAGCGCAGGACAAGGAGACATGTTATATCACAGATGCTGGAGTCAGAGTGGATGGAACATACATTATTTATGTCTGATGGACGAAAAACATATTAACATCACTATGTTGTTGCTGCTGTTACTTCCTAGCTGTTTACATGTTTATGTATTTAAATATTTCTACATATGTTCTGTGTTTTTGTAGCAGAGAGAAACTACAAACTTTAACTTCTTTGTGTGTTTGCAGTCTTTGAACTGTGCCACGCCGAACACTCTCTGGCTCTTCTCCTTTAACAGTCGGCATGAAAGTGAATCAAAGGCTTCCCAAAAAATGATCCTTATCAGAAACTATTCATTTAACACAAATGTTGTCATGCATCAGGATCAAGTGTTCAAGCAACTGAAAGTGCACAAAATGACAGGTGACTAGAAATACAGGCAAATATGTACAGACGTGTATTAATATCCATGGATTTAATGGATTACAATTCTGACAAAATGTCAAGAAACTCCAAGGAATCCACATCACATCACACACACACACACCGAGGTCTGAGTGTGGACTGTCGCTCAGCGGCTGCAGTGCTGAGTCACGAGTGATTACACCAACAGGACTCATTGATCACAGCAGCCTCGACACATCCGACACTTAACACAAGTCCTCAAGTCCTTCTGAATTTCAGCCAACTCTGAATTTTAGACGAGAAGATAATAAACACACTACAGCCTCAGTATTTGATTTCTGTAGTTCATGTAGCCACACACACACACACACACACACACACACACACACACACACACACACACAAAGTTGTGACCCTCAGGGAACTGTCAGGGAATGTTCCCAGGTTAGTTTTTTGAAAAATCCTATATGGAGATAAACGATAAATGTTCCTTAGATGATGTCTAAAGATTATTGTGAAAAATCAAGTCCAGTTTCCTACAATACAGCGTTTGGAATAAGGACCTTTAACTCAAGGTCCTCGAAAGATTTCACACAAACATCCCTCAGAGAACCTTCAGGTTTCTCTGAGAGGTCGAAGGTTTTTTTTTTCTTTTTTCAAAAAAGGAGAAAGAAAGAACATTTTTGACAGATACAATAATATGACCTTCAGGGAACTTTCATGGAACGTTCTTTTTCATTCAAACATTCAAAACTTTAAGACATCAGAATTAAAAATCATTCACATTTTGGATCACCTGTGAGGTCCTCGGGCTTTTGAGGAACCACTTTGTGACTCTAGCGATCAGAGTACACACAACACAGCAGGGAACACACCTGTGTTACTCTCCTAACAGAAATCAAACATTTACTCAAACGTTACATTAGCAGCTTATCACCACGCAGCTAGCTTGTTAAGCAAAAACAGCTGTCATTTGGGCCGTCGCCAGTTATAGAGACGCTTTCGTTTTTGGTCTGAAGATATAAAAAAGTACCACCATCTATACAGTTCCTGGCTCTGAAAAAGCCACGTCTGCGTCTCACCTCATCAAAACTGCATAGTGCATCTCTAAAGTAAGAGGAGTTCTGATTATGTATGGAGAACATACTTTAACAATCCAAGACAGCAGAACAAACATGTCCACACGCACTTATGGAAAATGAAGCGTGCATTTCTTCAGGAAGATTGCCACATCTGCTGACCATCAGCTGATGCTTAACTAGCTCCAGCAGCACCACCTGGTCTACTTTCTTATCATTCATTATTCATACTTGACATCTCGATGGCTGTGCAGCGTGTGCAGCTGTATATTCACACAGCTATGAATATACAGAGCTATACACACAACATCTATAGTTTTCACAGAGCAGTCTTTGGTTTTCATTCGCAACCAGATCACTGTTGTAATTCCTGCCTAGAATATGTAAAGTGAGTGTTTCAGATTTTGACATTTCTGGCTGCAAATACGCGAGACCACATGATCTTAATTTATCTGGAGCATGACTGATGGAATCTATGGGACACACGGTCACGCGTCCCTTATTTCACTGACGATTCACTGGACTGATAGTGCTGAAAGGTTTGTTGAGGCTACACTTGAAAAGTTGCAACTTCCTGTCACAGAAATCACCAGAAACATCTTGTGAAGTGAAGTGAAGGCACACATCGTCTTTAAAGCTGCACACACTCATCAATATTTCAACATCAACAACTGGCCTTTTAATAGCAGTGACAAACCCACATACAATCATCCACAGGCTCCCTCATCTTTCCCTTTATGAGGTGGTTAAACACAACGTGTCTGCAGCTGGCTCTGCTTCTCTCAAGTGGCCAATTAAATCAATCAATACGGACATCTACCAACGATCACCTGTTTCTTAACAACTAATGTTCTTAAAATCCTGAGAAGAAACATAAATTCAGGCCATCCGACTGACTCTTCACACCTGAGAGCAGAAAACCATTACAAGTACTCGAACAAGCCAGTGAGTGGTGATCAGGTCTATGTCAACACTACACCAAACACCAGAGAAGTACATTATGAACATGCAAAGTCATAAAACCTCTGAGTCAAGTTTTATATGTCTAATCGACCATATTCACACGGAGCTTCCGACCCTGGATGATACATCCGAGGAAAATGGTCCACTTGACCCAGAAGTGCTGACTCACACTGGTGCTAACAGAACATAAAAGTGGAGTGAAGTCCACAGTTGTCGCTGCGCATGCAACATTATTATCATCATTAGGCAAAACATAAATGGGCGTGATCAAAATAAAGGTGATGATGTCATCATTTCCTGAAAAATCTGCAGTTTGAAAGCATTTAAAAAAAAAAAAAAAAACAACCTCTGACCTAAAATGCTGTTGACGTTTGCACGGGACGCCAAAACATGGAGGAAATGTTAGTTTTGCCAAATATCCACAAGTGTGGACAAAGTCTGAGATTAATTCTCAGATCGCCCAAAAAGGCTCGAAAAAAGGCTACTTTAGTTTGCATCAGCCAAAGAAAACATAATTTGAGCAGCTGCAGGCGAACCAAAAGGTTTATGATGTGTTTACTGACAGCAAGATTTGCATGCAAAGACACATTCATAACAGGCATCAAAATTAATGGACTGAGTGTCAGAAAATGATGAGGAGGAGGTGTGTTAGGAAGGAGTAGACAACAGGTGTTTGTCTCTCGCTTAATAAATCTCCCGTTTTACATAACCTGTTTCTCGTCAAAATGAAAGACATGCTGCGAGCTGCCTGGCAATCACCGGCCTGAACTATTATGTGGGAGAACAGAAAACATTGTGTTTGATGACTGCTTTAGATGCAGGCTGCAATCACACCATCAGCAACACAACACTGCTTATATTCATACATGCACACGAAGCAGCCTAAATTATCAACATCAGTACTTCCAACTATAGACGTTAATGTTCGGCACAACAGCCTTGTCAGTCTTTTCAGCGAAAGCGAGAATAATCAGGATCATGTGAGATGTTTCTGGAAACAACATGACAATAATCTAGAAGAGGAAACATGAGATGAAGATGAAGTGTGAGATCAACGGGTGGATCACAGCAGTGTGTATCATTCTACACCAACATTACACTTCAGACTGTCAAGGTTACGACAGAGCGAAGAATGTAGGTGAAACGTCTGAATTACCGGTCGATCTACATACCAATGGGAACACGGGGTCATGGGCTGTGAACAGGTACTGAAAGACTTAGGTTACATAATCCAGGAGGAGTTCTTTCTTAGAGGAAGGGCAACGAGTTCAAACATCTGAGAGCTTTTAAACCACTGCTTCTTTAAAAAGATCCAGTTGAGTCGGTTTAGAGCGCTGATCAGGCCGTCGTCTGAACATCCATCTACCTGTGGTGGTGGGGAATGGATAGAAGAACCTGGTCAGAGCTAAACCACCCGTGAAGTAGTTTCTGGGCTCATCTGGCCTGGTGATTCCTGGAGGAACTTGCTCTTAAACAGGGCACCTGGGCTAAATTGCTAAAATCCAGGGTGGAGTACAAAGCTCTGCTGGAACATGATGAGGGCTGTAGCTTTAACAACACTTTCAGCTACCAGAAGTGCTTATTCTCATATCCTGCTTCCATTTTGAGCATCAGTGTTGCACGGCCTCAAAAATTAACGCAGTAGGAGCAGCGTAGCACCAGTGTAGGGACGGGACGGTGGAGGGGGGATCAGGGAACACATCAGCAGCAGCAGAGACAACAAGGGGACGACAAACATGTGGCATCCTCCAGTAACACACAGTCTACAGGTACAGGTAGGTATGAACAACTACGTTCACATAACAACCGGTTGTCTACGCAAACGTGTGGTTTAAAATCACAAGTCTAGAAAAGGAAGAGGTGATGAATCATACAGACGGGAATAACGGCTCACAATGTTCGAGAGAGACGCGGCCTGAACCCTGCTGCTCGACAGGTTGTTGGTTTCAGATGCAGCCACTTCAATCCCAACGTCTAAAAGATGTTGGGGAAACGGGATTTCAGACCCTGTTCAACCAGTTTTACTTATTATAGCCCATAATAAACAAATCTTGTGCTCAAAGAGCAGGTATTTGTCCTGTTCACATGAAGTCTTTACTGCCATTTATTCGTCCATGAAATAATCAGTTTGACTCCCAAATCCAAAATACCAAATAACCCCCATCATGTAATTTGTTCTGATTTGCAGCTAAACGATGTGATTACTGTGCTGCCTGCAGAACAAGCAGCATACAGACCACTGCTTCAGGAATTATAGGCTTGAAAAACTTTTACATTTGACAAATAAATATGTATAAATGCTTGTTAAATAAGGATAGTTACTGGTTTTGGAACACAAAGCTGATTTTTTAAAAGTGCCTCTGTCAGCTTGGCTGTTTGAAAAGAGGCAGAGTATCTTTTAAAGTGTGTGGCAGGCAGGTTAGACTCTCAATGTCAAAGTGTGCATTGGCATTATATTCAACTCACACTCATCATCTTTCACCTCTGTATCATCCCTCATGCTTTCTTCTCTTTTATGTACGAGGTTATAAAGCAAAAATTATAGTTATAAAGTGTTCGGTCGTGATATTTAGAACCTTCGCTGAGATTGGAGCTGGAGGAATTCGTGCACTTGACCTGAAAGTGTCAGAAAGGTACACAAAGTAAGAAAAAGAGGGAACCAACTGTGAAATATGAGCAGAAAACGGATGAATTAATGAGAAAGAAATAGTGCAAGCACAGCCTAATAGCTGGAGACAGGGTAATTACTGCATGTGTGCTTGCTTGCTGGTACAAGCCTGAGGCAGGCAGGTATCTGAAATCCAGGTGGCGTTCTACCCTAACCCCTCCTCTTCTGTCTCTCAGAGCCTCCATTTCCTTGCATAAACCAGTAAGTGGTCAGGAACGATTTATTATGTCGTGTAGGAGCCACATGAGAAGAATCTAATACATTGAAATGATTGCAGTGACTGTTGGAGAGTCGAGGCAATCTGTCTTCAAAACAGCCGAGTGTTGTTTCAAAATGAAATCATTCATCCTGACCCAGTGCACCGCACCCATCAGGTGTGAATTGAAAACTTTGCAGCTGCTGAAAAACACTAAGCCCTCAACTTAAACCAGATATCTAACACCAGACTAGCATGGGATGGGAGAGAGAAATCCGAGATGAGACTAAAAGAGGAGGGAGAAGAAGAGGTTTGTAAGCAGTGAGGTGGGAGGAGCCGGGGAGGACGAGTGAAAGAGAGGAGGAGAAAGGGCAGAGCCCAACGAGAGAGTTCATCTCAGGACGCTGTCCTCAGAACACCCCGCTGCTTCGGCAAAATGATCGCCATGGAAAAAATACAAAAGCACACTCTCGCAAGCAGACGCACATTCTTGCACTTATTCATTCACACAAACATTAATGTCATGCAAATACAGACACCCACAGAAACAGCGACCGATGAAGGGCACAAACATTACAGAGGAGCCGCGGCATGATGACAGATATAAATCTGTAATCTTACACAAACGGTTGGCAAGCGCGCGTTTTGTTTTACGATTATTACAAAGCCGTGAATTCATGAATTATAGCACGGGTGGTCGAAGTTGGTATCGAACCAGCGACCCTGGCATGCTCAAGTGCCACGCTCGCCTCCTCTCGCCAAACACACACTCCAACACACTCTTCTCATCCTCCTTCCAGTTGGCCTCACTATGGAGCCATTTCCTGGTGGCGTTGCCAGAGACACACGGTCATTTCCTGCAGTTCCTTCCCCTGTCAGCTCAGCTTTCTAGAGGAGTTAACTACAGACAAACAAAGAGAACAGAACAGGTCACTGGCACATCCTGTAACACAGCACACCAGACTGGACCGGACTGGGCTGCACCTGGGCCTGCTGGGATGAGCCCACTTTTCCAAAATAATCTGTGAAAAGCTGATACAGTAGCAACAGTGAAATGATCCAGATGGTAAAGCAACCCTTCAGAGCCCTAATATAAATATAGTGGATCAAAAGTAAGCCAAAGAGAATGGATGAGTATTGAATCCTCATGCAGAGTCTCTTACTTGATGATCTAAATCAGTCGGTGTTGACTAAAGTTTATTTTGTTGCCTTGGAGCCACACGAGAGGGATCTATCTATCAATCTATCTTTTGCAATAGACAATATAACTGTCGCTCAAACTGCAGTGGGTTGCACTCTTGAGTTAAGACCGCAAATTTGTGTTGCTGCATTGTTTGGTTTAAGCCCGTTTCGGCAAAAATGACGTGTGGCCTCATTCAAATCCTGACTCGACTCGCCAAAACCAAAAATATTGCCAAACTGTAGAGGAAGTACGCTCAGAAACACACGCTGCTAAATGAGGCCGATTGACCTGAAGTAACCTAACAAACACCAACACACATCGACTCCCCTGCCTCCACCATTCTGTGTGTTACAAGCACCAGCGATGATGTAACAGCTTGTTCGATATGTTGAGAAATATCACATAAGGAGGCAAATTATGCAATATTTGATGATATCTAACATCAGCCCAACTCTGACTGACCACACACACACACACACACACACACAGGTGCTGGAATCATAGAACAAATTAAACATTTTGCAGCTGTTGTTACTAGATTGCCCAGCTCTCCAGGCTTTTCCTCTTCATGTGGACGATGAACAAATGCTCCACACACAGGTCAGCGACATACTGTGTGAACACACACACACACACACACACACACACACACACACACACACACAAAGCGGTACAGTCGGGGGGGGCACAGCTAGCAGGACCACCAGGCTGCCGGCCCAGTGGGGCGTCCTGGTGTCTCAGTCGATGAAGCGCTTATTTGTACCGTGCCTGTCATGACCTCATTCACACGATGATGGTCTCATTGTCCACATGAAACCGAGGCGGAACGCTAAAGAAATCTCTCAACACAGGCACTTATTAGGAGAGGAAAAAGAGAAGAATGAGCCTTTATCTGAAGTATACATTCATAAACTATGTATCAGCACAACACGACTCACAGGATTCCATCAAAGCAAAAACAAACCAAAGGTTACGTATAGATTCTCCTGCTCAGCACAGTAAACAGCTCGGTTCTTTATTTAGCATGGCTTGTTCTATGAATCCAAGGCTGTCGAAGAATAGCTGTTTGCAGAGTGAAATCTTGTTTGAAGGACAGAAACAAAACTTATCAGTGCTCCAAGTCCCAACATTCCCAGACTCTCGGGAAGTAAAACCCCCAGAGCAGGGACTTCTCGGGCTGTAAAATACTGTCGCTGAAACTTCATTTAGCCTTCTGGTCCCTGCAGAGGGTATTCACTGAGTTCCTCTGATGACTCCTCGTCCAGAGGGATAAAAAAAATGCAGATAAATAAGAAACATGAAAGCAAAACACTCACTGGCAGCTTTGATGAAGCTCCTCTGGTACTGGTATGTCATGAGCGGTGCAGGCAGCATTCTGCGAACAGGAGATGGAGACGTCAGATTGTAAAATGTAACAGGAGCTCAGGGTTGGCTGCTCTGCACTAATCAATACGTGTAAATCGTTCTGAATGACGTCTTTTTTTTCCTCCTCTGTCATGCCTGTTTGCTCACCTGGACATCAGTTTAATCACGGCTGCCTGAGGAGCGTAACGGCTCCTGCTGCTTCTCACTGAGGCCTGAGCTGATGCTGTGGATGTGTGTCAGTGTGAACTGTAGCTCTTCTCTGTGAAACTGCCAGTGAAGTGCAGGTGTGTGTGTGTGTGGAGGAAACGTCTGTGTGTTGTAATTCAGGTACAGCAGACTGGGCACAGCTTGAACACCTCTCTTTCCCATCATGCATCTCTCCTTTCACTTAGTCGCCTATTCCTGGCCTCCTGTAGTCTAAATCCCTCCCTCGTTACCGACAGTCGTGGCGCACTTGAGGAAATCAT
Organism: Sparidentex hasta; assembly: GCA_030272975.1. Classification (NCBI taxonomy): domain Eukaryota; kingdom Metazoa; phylum Chordata; class Actinopteri; order Spariformes; family Sparidae; genus Sparidentex; species Sparidentex hasta. Next base: position 7,860 of record JARJLU010017002.1, on the reverse strand, counting down.
TAAGCGCATGTGTGATTGTGTGTAACTGTGTCAGTATGTTATGCAGGCGATCATCTGCGCTGTGATCAAACACTCTGTGGGTAAATAAAGGTTTAAAAATACATAAAACAGACTTAAGCAGATACAGCAAATGCTGCATGAATAAACAGGGACATTAAGTATCTATTGAGATGGATCCAGACCAGAGACGTGGCTCATACAAGAGGCTGAAGGCAGCAATATGCATTTATTCCAGCACTGAATGAAAAGAGCAGATAAGTGCTGTAATTTCAGAATGAGAGGAATAACAGAGTCCTGAAAAGGCTCAACAAGGTTCTAACACTTTCCTCAATTTTTAATTATTCAGCAGACTGTGAAGCTGTTTCACTAGATTTATTATTTCCGTGACTTGTATGTGCACTAACAAGTCGTGTCACACACACCTGAGATAGTGCTTGATAGCACTGGTGATAGTCTTAATCTCCCACTCTGAGTTTTCCAGCTCCACATCAGCGCATGTCTTTGGATCTGATGGAGACAAAAGTCAAGATTACAAAAGAAAGATGAGAAAATGCGTTGTTTTTTTTGTTTTTTTTCCAGTTTTGACAGAACAGGTGTGTTTCTGTGTTTACCCATGGCGAGGCTCAGCAGCTTCTGTACTCTGGAGCTGACGCCGACGATTCTGTACAAGCCCTGCTCGTCAATACCTGGAGGAGGGAAGGATGAGGAGCAGAGAGGTTACCTCCTGAAACCAGTGAAACATTACATTTACTACTGTAGCCACTGTACACCTGCTGCACTTAGCATGACCAAAGATAAAGGTAAAATACATCAGCAAGAGTATTCAAATGTTAATTCATCCACTTAGAAACAGTCCTAGAAAAAAGACAGCTGCCACCATTCAAGGCTGCCAGTCAATTAAACTGTTACAGATAATGTGATGGCTGAATGTAAAAGGCAGCTAGCCAGCTGCTGGGAAAACACACAGACTTCATTTGCAAAAATAGATTAAAACCATTCTTATAAGGAGAAAAAAAAAAATAGTATAGAAGGAGACGGAGAGAAAAAAGAAATAGTATACCAAGAAGAAGAACAACAACAACAAGACAAAGAGGAACAGGAAGAAGGGATTCTTGCAAAAAGGCTAAAATAAATGTTTTTTATTTATTAACTGTCTGGTCTCTAAAATGTCAGAACATATAGAATAATACCTGTGATAATATCCTACAGCTGCTGATTTTCTCTCAGTAGAATAACCGATTAGACTTTAAATTGTTTCAGCTCGATGACACTTTTTTTTTCTTTTCCTGATGGTCCCAATTATGGAAAAAAATTAAACTGAGAGAGCTTTTCTGTAGCACAAGTATATGTGACAGATACTGGGTACGTTCCTGAATGAACCGTGAGAACACTGCCAGATATAAGTGAAAAAAAATGAAAAAACAGGAATCTGATTTGACACGTTACCTCGAGTCTCCACAGCGTAGATGAATTTCTTCATCACGTTGAACCCGGTCACATCCAGCTGGGCCACTGATGGAGACGAACAGAGTGAGCGTGAGCCGTCACAGTCAAATCAGAAAACTAGGACATTTATATAATAATGATTCAATCTTACATTAACCCTGCTGATACAGTCATGTGATAAAGATAAATAGTAATGTAACCTTGAATAAACAGATAATTAAAACCAACTGAAAGTACTTACTGCCTTCAGCCTGGTTGTCTTTGTTCAGATTGTACACCTGCAGATAGAACAAACAGAAGATGATGTACATCCAAGTCTAATAATGGCAGGATATATTTGTTCTGTAACTTTATAATTAACATATAACATGTTTTTTTTTTTAAACCAGCTCAGTCTGCATGCGTCCTCATGTTCAGTCTCCACGGTGACGATGAGAACATTTTGTTTATGTGTCTAAACTTTCAAGCCTGAGTTTAATTTGTTTATTGTGTAAATATGGAACTGATTTTCTTTTTTCCCCACATTAAAATAACAATAATCTGAGTCACACAGAAAATAAATGTGAGTCCATCTGTGACCTGGTGTGTTTCAGCTGGGGTTGACCTTTGACCTGGTGTGGCTGGACTGCACAGCTGACCTTATATGAGTGCAGAGGTGGAGGAACAGTAGCAGCCGCAGAAGAAGGAAGTCTAACAGCATCAACAAAAGGCCGGACGAGCTCCAGTGAAACACAGACGTCGACATTTCATTGTTTTATTTCAGATCGCCTGAGCTCAGCGGCTGCTTGTTGGAGCCTGCCTTGGCTTTATGAACGTGATTACCTTTGCACGATTGAATGTAGACACGAGGATGAGGGAGGTGTTTGGACATGAATGTGACTAAATAGTAGTCAGAGTGTTGAAAGCTGCGCTGACAGACTCCTCCAGCCTCCGGGTGAAAAAAAGCTGCATATTAAGGAGGCTTAAAGAAAGTGTTGAGACTGGCTGTCAGTCAGCGTGATATTAGGGACATGATTGCACACCGTTTGTCAGGAGTCACTGGCAGCTCAAACATCTCAGCCTTGCTACCAATTTGTCCCACTGGCCACTCGCAGAGAAGCATTTTACCCATCGAGTGCCGCTGTAACAGAGACGTCTGTGACACCACCAGCTACAAATATGGTCTGTTACTTTTTTTTATCATTTATTTTAAGCCATGTGCATTTAATCTTTGTGAAACTTTAAAAAAAACTCCTAAATGAAGCCACCTGGTTTTGTAGCCATGAACATGAACACTGGACATGTCCCGGCATTCAGCCAACCGCTGTCACTCCACCACCTCACAACGTGAAGGGCAGCTCATAAACATGTCAGGTGGAGCTGATATCACACATACTACAGATGTGTCTGGAGACTATGTTGGAAATAGGAACACGTTCTGTTTTATTCTGGTGATAGGACGGGTTGTTTCGTCCATGGAGCAGCTCCACCACACTCTGATGTTTCCCTCTGACTCTCTCACATTCCTCCATTTCTAGACTTTTCCAGTATTTTACAAGAGAACGGACTGACAGCATGAACTTAGACAGAACGCCGGCATCCTCCTAACTATCTGCAGTAAGTGAGGCTTGTACGAGAACCAAGTGGTCTATCGTGCTTTCAGTCGACAGAACTGGTCTTCAGGAACAGAACTGGTTCTAACTCGTCTCTGAATGTTGTTATAGCAACTCAAGCAACGTCTGAGCATCACTTTTTATTTGAGTCTTGTTCTTTCTAATGCTATTAAAGGCCACAGTGATGATGCCGTAGTGAACTATTCACAGTCAGAAAGATTAGCGATGTGGTATGAATTTAGTAAATGTTTAATTTTTTGCAATTATTTCAGTGCGAACTTACTTTTTACATGTTTTTGTAGCCATTATAAATCTCGAATGCAGGTGTTATCTTTCAATGTAGTGATAAAAAAAAAAGAAAGAGAAAAAGATTCATATTTGGCACTGAAGGAAACACGTTATGTTCCCTTCAGACTCACCTTGAGACTCCAGCTGCTGAAGTCAGAGCAGCTGTTTTAATGTCGGAGCTCAGTTTTTTTTATAAGCCGACACATCGTCTCTCTCATTCTCTCTCTCTCACACGAGAACAAACTGGTAACCGTGGTAACGTACCGGTTCTCTCCCATCCATGGCCTCCATCCACAACCTGCGGTCTTCTTCAGACAGAGCCTGCATGGTGATCACTCCCGACCTACACACACACACACACACACACACACACACACACACACACACACACACACACACACACACACACACACACACACACCAGGCACATTAGCTTATCAAATATCAAGATCAGTGGCAAACATCGTCTGTTAAATGCCAAAAACACCCAAAGATAAGAGCGCAAACATGTACACGATTTAGATATTTGTCCATTCAAAAAGCAAAGATCCTCCTTAATTTAAAAATAAAAACACTCACAAAGCTTTTTTTCATTTAGAAGTGTGACTTCTGTGTCAACAGTTTTTAGAAATAGATCATATTAAAAAACAAACACAGAATTTAGCCTAAAAACGTACGACAAAGAACATTCAGGTAAATACTGAAGTTAAGAGTCTGATTATAAAGCATGACACACTGCTCTGGATTAAAATAATCCACTGTAGATGAAATTAGAGATTAAATGATTACTTGCTTAATGGATTAGTTGTCGACAACAAAATGTAACTATTTTGATATCAGATTATTCTTTTTTTTTTTTTTATGGAGAAACGTCGTTTTGTGGTTCCAGCTGCTCAAACATGAAGATCTGCTGCTTCATCTGTCTTCTTTCTACAACCTACTACCATGGACATACATCTGGAAGTCATTTTCATTTCATGATTTAACATGAAGTACAAAGTCCCAAACACCAAGAGGTGGACCCCAAAAGTCTTGTCCATAATTGCACTTGATTATCATCTTTGCATCTCATTGTCACGTTGAGATATGGCATCATAACAGATGCAGAGGGAAGAAGAGATGAACCCCAGAGGAACTGCTGAATCCTTTTATTCTCAGATATACAGAGGTAAGGTGTTTAATCTAGATTTTATTCACATATTCTCATTTATTTTTCCTGTAACTGAAAGTACATCTGCTATGAGCCAAAGGGTAAATCCTAAATTATGACAAATGTCTTCAGATTTAGTGTAAATGCTGTATAAAACTATAATATCTAAACTTCCCAAGAAAAAAAATCATTAATAACAACCAAATAAAACTCGACCGAACTTGATCCAACTACATCTTTCACCACACACACACACACACACACACACACACGCACACACACACACACACACACACACACACACACACACACAGTCTTCTATAGGTTTCTAATCCGTCCTATATAGTCCGTCTACTCACTCTCTCACCTTCAGCTGCCCTCCTCCCCAGCACTACAACCTCCTCCACACACACACACACACACACACACACACACACACACACACACACATACACACATACACACAGATCTACACACTACCCAGCATGCATCACACCCATTCAAACACACTCATGTACAGCACGTATGGCCACATTGTTTACATGAGTAGATACACATAGAAAGCCACACAAACACTCACTAGATTGACCTCATCTCATGTATTTATGCAACAACATCACTACGTGTGTGTGTGTGTGTGTGTGTGTGTGTGTGTGTGTGTGTGTGTGTGTGTGTGTGTGTGTGTGTGTGTGTGTGTGTGAGCAGACCCTCACAGGAAATGTCTTCGCTTGCTCTCGCATTCTCTCAAGCCACTTCAGAGACAAACAAACAGCACCAGATGCACACCCACACCAGGAATATAAATAAAGGCACAATGGGGGAACGAGAAACAAGAGGAGGAGATGATGCCAAGGTGAGCTGACTGGATGGGGGAAGGCTGAAGTTGAGGAGGCGTGCAAAGGGAGCGAAGAGGTGGAAGGAGGAGGAAAGAGGAGGGGGAGTGAAGCACCACAGGGGGGAGAGCCGGAGAGGACACACAGCCATGATGTCTCATCTTCAGGTCCAACTACCCCCCCATGTGGCTGTTAGCTGTAATTACACAATTTATATATCTGGAGACCAAATATTCCATAGAATTCTGCAGTATTCTGCAATAAATGTGATTAAAATGCCTTTAAACATGGACACAGGAGCACACGGCTGCTGCGTCACACTGATTAAGGGTTAACAGACAGTTTGTGCCCTGAGTAAGAGATAACATGAGATAAAGTACAACATCGTATGAACACTGACCGGTCGACAGCCTCCACATCGAAACAAAACCTCTTCTCGATCGAATCCGTCTTCCTCCTGGTGCACGACTTGAGGATGAAGCTGTCCTCGTCTCCCTGACAACGAGAGAGTGAAGAGAAAAAGAGTCACTGTGGCAGTAATTAGTTTATATATCTATATAGTATTTAGGGTGCAAACCTTCACATGAACATGATGTTCTGCATACAACAAGAAGAGAAGAATCAAGAACAAACTAACTACAACTTCTCTTAAACAAGACTGAGAACTCTGACACTTTCATCAAAAACAAAAACCAGTTTTCTGCATTTTCATAATAATTAGCACATTAAGATGGTTGTTGGTTTGCAGTGTGAGATGGGCAACGACACAATTCACCACAGGAACTGAACAAGAAACAAGCCTGAAACTAAGAACATGTGTATAAATGGTGTTACATCCTGTCGCGTTAGAAGCACTTGAAAGGATTTGAGCTCTGCCTCGTCACAGACTGAAGCTGCAGGTTACTGTTTTTCAACCCGTGGGTGGATTTTGTTTGCAGGAGAAGACGAGGTTTCCGTCTTGACAAGCATAAGCTTCAGTGAACACAAGTTAACATCAGTCAAGTCTTTCTTTATGTGAAATATGTGAGGTGACCTGTGCTGTGTCATGTCATGTTACTGTGGCTCAGCCTGTATTCACGTGTCCACATAGACAGTTTAGGTGATGTCACAGGAAAAAACAATATCAAAGAAGGCTAAAGTTAGACTCATGTGTAAAAGTTTAATCCATGTTGTGTTTCGTCACGTCTGCAGCGACAGTAAACACAGAAGGTCAGATTTTAACTAGTGTTGAGTTCACCTTGCACAGGTTAAAGCCCCTGAACACCACAACACTGAACTTCACTCTGACACAAATGCTGATACAGTATTTTCATCCCACACACAGAAGCGTTTCGCAACACGTGTTACTTTAAGTTGTGTTTGTTTTTTACAGATACTGTGCGATGAAAGTTCACCGTCCGACATGCACGCAAAGAGTTTCATGCTGTTCTCTCTGCGAAGTGCTTCTACTTTTACCTCAAAGCGCTTCTTCAGAGAACAGGCCTGAACTGGCGCCAGCTTATTCAGCATGTAGGTGGAGAGAGGGGGTGATAACAGATAACACTTTCGAGAAAACGGTTGGAGTCACGCTGCTTACTCACAACATCTTCGGCGATGCTGCACTCTCACAATCTATCGCGGCCGCTCTTGTGGGAGAACGTTTCTCTCCCTGTATGAGTGTGCGCTGCTGTCAACGCAGTCAGAATCACTTCTCACCTCGACGCAAGACTTGACATTTCTGGACGATTATTTAAAACTTCTCTGCTCTCAAATCTCCACAGCAGCTGCCCGGAAAATGTCTGTTGACTTCAAGTTGTGTGTATAAAAAACAAAAATATACCCGAGAAAAGAAGGTGTGCGCAGGAATATTCTGCTACATGGAGACCAATTTTACTTGATATTGATATTTGCACTCCTGACCCCATATAACAGAATATACACTTTACTTACATGTTTGTGTATATTTAACTTACATTTCATTGTATTTTTTGCACATTTTTCTTCCTTGTAACGTATTCGTTATGATTAAAAGTTTTTGTTTGAACATCCTGAGCACTCTGGACAGATATAATCATTTCTGGTCATTCTTATCACACTGATTCAGCTGAAGTGCTCACTTTCATTGAGTTTTCACTGGTTTTCATTTGTCATCGGGTTCCATCAAAGGGCAGTTAGACATCATGATAAACGAATCATGTGGATCTATGGGTGGGATCTCAATACCGTGGCACCATCCCCTGATCATTACTGCACAGACTCTGGCTTCAAACGACGCCACGAGTGTAGTATGGTTAGACTTCATCTTCCTACAGTGAGAGGAAGTGGAGACGCGTCGTCCGTCTCTACGTATCTCAGTGAGTGTGGGGATGGTGTCCTCCAGCTGACCCTGACCCTCCAAACACAACCTCTGTCAGTGTATTTAATGACCAAATCCACTCACCATCTTCCCCCCAGACTTCGGGTCAAACAGCACCATGGTGACCCTCTTGGGCTCTCGGTGGTATGTGCAGTAGTACTTCACCCAGGTAGATACAAAAGAGCCTGAGGGGGCGAGAGAGAGGGGAGAGAGAGA
>JARJLU010017001.1:0-41679 GCA_030272975.1 Sparidentex hasta | reverse complement strand
GTGTGTGTGCGTGTGTGTGCGTGAAGCTGTAGGTGTGTGTTTTTATGAGACATGGCTGGTGTAAAACAAACTTCTAATCTATCTGAGAATCTCTCCCCCCCTCCCTCTGTTGCTCTCGTCTCATTGTGAGTCTAACAGCAAGTTGACATGTTTTCTTTTTTCTTTCTCTTTCAGATCCTGCATAGCTGAACAACAATATGAGCTCTCATACCAGTCCTCTGGAGAGTTGATATAGCAGTTGTCAGTGTTGGTTTTGCCCGCGTGAATGTTGTTGCAATGATGAAGGCGCAAGACCGAGCAGCGCCGTACAGATGGCACTGGGCAAGACCTCATCATCAACATTATGATATTAGAATGAATCAAATAAGCTTGTAAACTTGGATCAGCAGTGCTAAAGAGCTTTTTTTTACGATGTGTCACTGCTTTACATGCTGACTTTGCATGACTTTGTTCACAGGACACAATTCTACATGACAGAAAAAGAAAACCCTTCTCAGCAGTTTCACCTGCTGTTTGAGCGAAGCCTAAATCTTTAAGTGGGGAATGCAACAGAATCTTAAGATGGTGTACATTCACTCCATTTATTTTGGTTTTGGATATGATATCTAATGGGTATTTTATCATTGCACTGCATTGCGTTACATACCATTACACAAGACAGAAAATCAAAAAAGCTAAATGTTTTCTTAGCTCTCAGTGGTACAGCTGACAATACTGTCTCTCAAAATGTATGTAAAAATAAACACTAACAAAAAAATGAGTACACCACACTCTAAAAAAAGAATTAAAAGATGCCCTTTGGACACTTGCTTGTAGCTGTTGGTATGTGATGGGTGTTGATGATGTTGGCTGAGTTGGTTGCACCGGTACGTTGTGTTAACGCGCAGCCTGGATGGCTCAGAGGCACTGAGCTGGATAATGTTGTTATAAAACCCAGAGAAAGGTTAGCAACGCTGAGCCGAACTCATTATGTATGGAGGATTGTCCAAATGGGAAACTTGTCCCCCCTATGACTTTTTCTGTTCAGAGTCATCAGCTTCACGCATTTATTTTTGACAACTCATAGAGAGTTTGCTTCAAAATGAGGCATTTCCATTCAGAACAAATGAGATTTGATGGTTGTTTGTAGATTTAAACTCAGAAATATAACTGGATTTTTTGCAAACCTTTAATCTCAACTCCACTATGGTTAAATAAGACTAGAACACCACTTGATTTTCCTTCCTCTGCCTAGTTTTCTTTCAATCTCTCTACTTGCCCCTTTTGCTTTCTTTCTTATAAGCTTTCACTATAATGCTTTCACTAATTACACCACTACATTCCTGCTGAACATTAGCAAGAGGCACTGTAATGGAATAATTCATGTCTTATTGGCCCATCAATCTCATTTCCTAGCCAATGGCTGTAATGTTCAGATTGAACTTGGCTAATGGTGGGAAGTTAAAACAGCCCCCACATCACTGTCCCTTCAGTGTAATAGGCCCGTGATGAAGTTTTATTAGGCTGCTTTATTAGACTGCTGTGGGAAACACTCTTAATAACAACGGTTGGTTTTACCAGAGGAGAAAGAGTCTCTTGTACAACATGGTTTCATCAAAGACATGTTGAAAGATCAGTTCATCCAACTTTGCAAAAACATTTTTCACTTCCCCCTAATGGAGTCTGGCCATAGTGTCAGTTTTATTTGGTGGATCTCAAAAGGAGCCATTTCTTTGGTAGGAAGTAGTTTTAAAGTAGTGGCTTTAAAATTGTCCACAGCAATGCTTTGAACACTGCAAAAGAAGTCCCATTACAGCCCATTGTATTGGGGTACAGGCTGGGACCTCGGAAACAGATGTTGGGTAAAGTGACAATTTTGATGTGCTAAATTAAACAGACAAGTATATGGTGGTATTTTCAATGTTACAGTTTCTGTACAGAGATTTTCCCCATCAGTGCTTACTGACATCAAAATGACTGCACTGTGGATAATGGCTGGGATGTGTTAAGGTTTTGCATAAGTTTTTATAATTGAAAAACACTGCTGCAGCAAAATCTTTTGTTTCCCAAAATAATTATGAGAAATTTGTGCTGAAATGAATATCCACAGTGCTCTAAGTAGTACTTGGTGAGGATAGATAATTAACATAAAGGTAGTTTGAGAAATTTTAGCAAACCATAAGCATAGAGGTGGGGCAGCTGTAGCTCAGCAGGTAGAGCAGGTTGGCTTGTGATCTTTCGATCTTGCTGGTTCAAATCCCACCTCAGTGTGTCCTTGAGCAAGATACTGAACCCTGAATTGCTCCTGAGGTGCAGTTGGCACCTTGCATGGCAGCCTCTGTCATACAAGGTGCATACTAATGTTAGGGGCAGACTAACATTAAGGGCCCTGCAATGAGCTGGCTACTTGTCTCGGGAGTACCCTGCCCTCCCCAGAGACAATTGGGACTGGCTCCAGCAAAAAACCCCGCAACCCCATAAAAGGGATAAAGACAATGGATGATGGATAACCATACTGTAGAGGTGGCGAATCAGAAAAAAAATTGCTTATTTTTTTCAATAACATACAACCAATCTTGTCATTAAGTTTGGGGGCTTAAAAGACAAATTATGTTCAAAAAACGTCATAAACCAGTCATACTTCTAGACTAAATTAACAGAGAATATGTGACTTGTGACAACAAGAATAGCACTCAGTAAAACATTCCCCCTTTTGTACCTAGTCGTAGACACCAGCAACTTAAATAGAGAATATAAAAAAATCACGACAAACTCCCGTTCTCACAAGTGAGAAAAGTGCAATCAGGACTATACCAGGCTGAGACCCATCCTCTACCTTCCATCCAAGTTTTGTCCCATCATCAAACAGTCCAAACAACCAACATCATATAAACTGACACAGGTGAAAACAAAACCTCCTTGGTGGAGGTAAATTTATTTTTGAGCTTTAAACTGGTGGGAGGCTTTGCTGTATTTCCAACTTTAATTTGACTCAAGAGCAATGCAATGCAGAGGCTGTCTAAACAGCTTGCAGGCATTTATCCGTGTGAAATGTTATTCTAATTTCTTAGGAAGGCAGAGGACACTTGCTTACTTGCTCATCAAGATTTTCTCAGAAAGTTTGTACAGTGGGTACTTTCAGTCTGTTCCATGCTCAAAAGTTTTCTCAGACCCAGGCAAGCAGGTTTGAATCTACTGTTTCTAAATAATATGATAAATCAATCATCATGTACATGTCTCTCAAGATGTTAATAGGTTTGTTGATTCATATGTTTGTTTATTTACCTCTACGCCATCATATTCCTGCTCCAATGCTATGCAGTATTGTGGCAGTCCCAGCTGGCTCAGCCATCTGGAGATAGACTGGTGCTTCATGGTGACACATATACACACACAGGCACGTACAAAGATGCACAAACACTCTCTCCCTTTCGTCTTTTAAATGGAACCTGAAACATAGAAAAGGAACAGAGGATCAATTTAATTTGAATGACTAGAGGATTAAAATCAAATGTATTAACATATCCAAGACAGACATATATATGGAATTCTCATTCTTGATTTAAAACTATCCAGAAAATTAGCTGAGGACAGTATTTCATCCTAAATTTCGACAAGTGTCAGAGGTGCACTGTCTTGGGGGAAAAAAAACTTTGTAGACCCGCATCCACCTGTTTTACAGCCAAGAAGAAAGTAATGTGAAATTCTCATGGTTGAAACATAACAGCCCAGAAAATGAGCTGGTAACCATTGAAGGTAACTTGGTTTTCTCAGCTTGTATGTCCATACACGTCAGTACAAGACATGTGCTAAACAGGCCGTTTCTTTTACACAGTGAGCAGTTCTGTAGCCAAGTCTTGCTCCTTATCAGCCTAATAGCCAATCAGCAGCAGCACAACGGACACTTTACTGCTGTAAACACCCCTGGGTGATGATGTCTCTGTCTCAACAGGAGACTGATAATGAGCCTGAGAAATCAAACTCTGTGTCGGAATATCCTGCCAGTCAAGATAGAGCCATAAAACATTACACAGGATCCTCAGCATATACTGGAACTGGATACTGAATGAGAGCTCATATCATGAAAACGAACCTGCTGATTACTGCCACAAATCACATTTACTGGGAGGCTGCTACAGCAACATATACACACATGAACACATGAAGGCAATAAAATAACAAATGATCACAGTGCTATATGTCAAGATAAATCCTTGATAATCCAAGTATGTAAGGAACTGGTGAAGGAAATGTTCTAAGTTATAATCTTTAGAGAAGTTGGCAGGCAAAATGTCTACAGTATATCTGCAGATGGAGAAGATTACAGAAAAGAATAACACTCAAGCCAGCAGAAAAAAGTTGCCATTAGTGATTTCAAAGGGATGTCCTGAATCAATTTTTCTTTGATCCAATCCAAGCTATGATTGAGTATCTGATGATAGTCCAGTGTGATAAGTTTAGATATCTAAATGCTTATTGTACATGTATCAGGCACACTGAAAAGCCAACATTCTAAATTTGACATGCTTTCATTTCCATGAGATAAATGAGCTTAAATTGGTGTGATATTAATGAATGGGGAAAAATGTGACTACTAAAATGGATGTAATGCGATTAGCTAGAGCAGGGGTTCTCTAAGTGCATCCCACGGGCCAACTGCGGTCCCCAGACACAGTTTGTATGGCACCCAAATGTGACATTATATGAACGCATTATATTTCAAATTCCCTGTCTATACTTTAAATTTGAGTTGCCTAAATTCAATAAGCTACTTGCCGACAATGCCAAACTGCGCCCCCTAACAAGCGCCTGTCTAGTTTCACTTTTTGAGCATCGCATGAATTACATGCCGTTATCAATGATAGTGCTGTAATTTGGTGTAAGACTCTGTAATTTAATTTTGAGGTGAGATGGAAAAGCCAACACACAAATGCTTTATGGTGAAGGAGAATGTTTTAGGAAACATGGATCAGCTCTTACTTCATTGGGGAACTGATATAGAGATCTGCACTACATGCAACAGGCAAATACAGTGCTCTAGAATCACAAATCCTACGACAGGTTTATGGGTTTTCCTGTGCAGCCCCCAGTCAAATGCAGGCTCCCTTCTTTGACATTCAGTCATTCTTCCTCCTGATAGCTCACTTGGTAGAGGTGTCATCCCATGTACAAAGGCCGAGTTAAACCTCCCTGGATATTAATTCCCAACCTGCTGCCTTCTGCTACCAAGCAACTCCTGTCTCTCATACCCCTTTCCTGTCATGATCTCCAGCTGTTCTGTTATGATGTCTGTTTTTGGCTAATCTAGCAAATGAAATACCTGATAAAGGAGGGCTCCTCATCACACCAATGCCAGAAATCTTATCCACTAAAATGTTGGATTTAGTCCATCATGCTGCCTTGTGATTTGTCTCTGGTTCAGCTTTTTCGCACACATCACTGCAGCTATAGATTAGAACATTGGTACATTTTTCTTTATGGGCCACATTGTATAAGCTACCTCCTTCAGTCGTGTGGACAAATTTTGGATGTCATTCCTCAAACCTGCACCATCTTTGGTAAAAGCGCTTCTCCATTTTGCACGTTATTCCTTGTGTGAGTTACAGTGACACCCTAAACTTCAAGTGTGGAAGATTAAGGGGTATTTGAGCACTGAATGCATATGTCCTGTTACTGAACACTGGTAACGTCATTGTCTTGATGTAATTTGCTTATTATTGTAAGTCTTCTTTCCTTTATTGGAAACTATTTATGTTTCTGTCTCTGCCAGGGCTTCCTTGCTGCTAAAGCATAAACCATGGTGAAATTTACTGATGTTACACTGATGTTTATTGTCTCATGGGATATATCGTCATATTGCTTACCTATATTTCATAACAGTGTTCCAAGGAATTTTTTTTATGTAATAACACTGCAGTGTAACAAAAAAACAAAGCCTTGCATTTCTGTTTGAGTGATAGGGAGACAGCTGCTATGACACAAAGCAGTGAAGATCAAGTAACCAAGATCAGCTGATTTAGAACATTTGCATTATAGATTTTTGATATTCTCCTGAAATATATGTGAATAATCTTTTCTTGATCAATGGGAAACAAGTTACTATTGATGAATTCCATAATGACCTTTTCTGCTGTATCTGCGTATCTGTGTGTTGTCAGGTAGTATCTTTATCTTTGTGTTTTCATTGTCATTGTGTCTTTTGTGTATTGTGTTATGGAAATGGCAGGGCAAAAATGCATATAGGGGGTTGGTCTGACATTGTGTTTTATGCGTATATGTGTGTGTGTGTGTGTGTGTGTGTGTGTGTGTGTGTGTGTGTGTGTGTGTGTGTAAAAGACATAACAAAAACCTTGTCAGGCATAGAGACAGAGACTGAGCACATGCAGTGAACCCCACACCCCACCCAATCACATTAAGTGATGTCACAGAGATGTACATGATGTCACTGACTGTCACCAGAGGTTGTAAGAGCCCACCACACCAGGATCCATCTCCACACACACACACACACACACACACACACACACACACACACACACACACACACACACACACACACTTACCCATGCGCACATCAGTCCCCCTCTTTCAATCATATCAATCTAATATATGAGTGTGTCATCATGTAGATTAGGGAAGAGGAGTCCTTCATACAGTATATATAAGCGAAGTAACTCCTGTTATTGGTTGCTCTAATGGATAAATGGAGGTCGCTCAGGAGAATGAATGACCTCTATGTCCCACCTGCAATGAGCTTACACACAGAACATGTACAGTACCAGGCACATTTATCAGGATATTGATTTTCAGGCTTATCTCTTAGTTGTACATTGACTACAGGAGGGTGATATGGATAACATGGTGAAATTTACTGATACTGACATTTGTCTTGATTGAAGTGTCCTGTTATTGGTTGCTCTGCAATCAACTGAGAAACTAATAAGTGGAAAGAAATGTCTGTTTTTGGCTTATCCAGAGTTAGGCGCTTGACAAATCATGGTGCTCCATATAATTTGTGCAAAACTCCAATATACTGTATGTGTAGACCAATATTAGATATTGCTGCAAACAAAACAAACATTTCTGGAGCTCTACAGTGAGACGACATTGCAGCATTTACCTGAATAACTGAAGTAGATGGGAACGCTATGTCGAGCTCATGCACCCACTTCAGATGGTGTGTGGGCTAGACCTTTAGCTCAGCAGATACAGTTAAGATTTCATCTTAAAAAATAATTTGGGTTTAACTTCAGCTCTCAGAGACTTGGACTATTCTAGACAAGTTGATGGAGCCATTTCACTTGTTTTTAAGTAACTTTACCTGACTTTCAATATGAATTCCTTCAGTTTAATTAATGCTCTATACTGTCTCACTTCCACCATAAATGTTTCAGATGTACTTATTGGAAACACACCATGTCTTACAAGGTTCAGAGCAAGAATGCAAAACCGTCAAACTCAATACCACATTAACTATGTCTGTGTGCGTGCTCAGCAGCTGTTCCTTCTGTGTGTCACCTTGTAGTAAAAGCAGCGTTACACTGCACATGATTACTGTCTCAAGCACACACACACATCCATCCACATCCACATACTGAAGAAATTACCTTCAGCTAGTTGGCCATTTAATTATACAAGTTACATATGTTTTTATTGTTTATGTATATGGTTCCTGATAACATACATACAAATCAATAACATTAAGTAAATACATGTTAACTTGTGTGAGTTTGTTGAGAGTGTAGGTGCTCTTGATACTTTAATGTTGCACTGACCACCAAGAACACTGACCATCGTCATATTCTTGGCTTGCTGCTTACTCACACTGGAGAACTGTTACTATGATGTTTCAAGGTAACAGTGACTCAAAACGGCCGATTAATCGAAAAAGCCTTAGACAACAAGTACTTTAACAGGATGTTGTTTGTTTTGAAATGAGTAAGAAATAACGACTACTTCATAGTCTCTATTTCTACAAACTGCAAACATGAATGACCACATTTTAAAGATTCTCACTCACACCTCTTAAAACACTTCAGTCCTTCATGTTCATCCACTCCCAAACTTCTGTTTATTAGATATTCTGATGTATGGTATATCAAGTGTTTTCCACAGCAGCATCCCTGAACCTGAGCTTGTTTCATTTGCACTGTCAAAATGTCTCTTTTCCACACAGACAGCAGGCAATTTACATTTTACTGTCCACTGCTGTGCAGAATCGCCATTAAGCCAAATAGTTTTACTTTTCTAATTTAAAAGGGATCTCACAGATGGAAGAGGCTCAAAGTAAGAGTGCCCTCCATATGATGACAATAAAAATTGTGCCATCAAGTTTCACAGTCAACCGGGGAACAACCGGGGTTAATTAAGGTGCTCATGCAGCAAGTCGATGGCAATGAAACATGCGCTGGCCACACCCTGTCTGTCTAAGACTCTGGCCCAGTCTACTAAGCACAGATATCAGGACTGCATCTTTCAGCCAGATGACCCATGTAACAAGTGAGCAGCACAGACTACTGAACAGCTGTACGTCATTTTATAGTGTTGAGGCTTTTGCCCGATATTGTGAGCGGTTTATCTTGTAAAATTTCCAAAAGGCTCCACATGACTGGTTGAAAACCCATGAAAGATCACAGAACCCTTCCAGACAATCACATGAACACTGGCATCTCATCTAAAGACTTGTTGGAAAGGAAGCAGTTTAAAGGAGTTAGTAAACTACTTGCTAAGAAAAAAGGAAACTATGCATTTGTTGCACATCTGAATTAGAAACAAACCAGAAGTGGTAATCCTTATAAGATAGCCCAGTAGGGGTGGCTCAAACTGGCAAAATGATGCTTCACCCTGTGTAACTCCTGAGGATCATGTTTTTAGAGCACTGGCATTTTTTCTCTCTATTTACAATGGGAGGACATGCTTGTGCACATTCCCAATAGTGCTGACAGGATGAGAGAGTAAAGAAGAGGTCAGCACTGATGAGTAAAAAAGAAGTGAACACCAAGGAAAAGTACTCCCAAAAGAACAAGTGAACAAGTTCACTATCCAGAAAACTCAACCCGTACTCTGTCCCCAGAGCGTTCCTCTTCCTCTCCTCTCCCTGCTGACTTGACCTCAGCTTTTTCCCACGACCACATTTCTCTGGAGTGCCGTCACATTGTCCATTGAATTATAGAATATAAATTGACCTATCCCAGCATCCAACTCACTGAATGATCTAAACAGCCCTGGCTATGTGACAGACGCTCGCCAAATACCAAAGCAACGATGGCAAGCGTCACACACCAGTCCAGAACAGCCACGGCAGTATTAGAGGACAATTTCCCATTTACAGTTACTCTCTAATGCCTGTATTGGCTGCCTTCTATCATCCAAGGACATCCATTCTGCCAATCACATTAGAGTGACACAATCCAACCAATTGAATTAAGCTGCAAAAATAACATCAGCATCACCACCAAGCCAATTCCAGCTCCTGTTACCGAGGCAGACAGCACGATGTTTCATTGTTTCAAATGACGGACTGTACACATGGAAAATCAGACACTTGACTGAGCTGCATCCATAGGCTAACAGGCTAATAATCCAGGTGGCAGGTAAGGTCGCTTCCCATTTGTCCTGTACGACAAACAAAGACATGTGCCGTGAGAACAAAATTGGACCCATAACAATACAAGCTAATTCACCCCAGCTGGAATACAACAATCAGTTCAGCTCATGCTGTTCATTCAATACCTGCCATACATACAAGACAAGAGCAACTGTAAACTGTAAAGGGAGTGAATAACGTCTTTTCAAATTTATTTGGTATCCCAAGGCCTCTGGAGACTTGCTTTACACTGGACAAGCTGTATGGAGCCACCTTTTTTTCTGTGTGTTTAAAACAAATCTGTATCTACTTCAGTTTTTAGGAGAATGTTGCATTGCTGTAAAGTTCCAGAAATGTTTTGTGGAGTCAGAACTTCACCTGACTTTCAACCAGCATGGCAGTGAGTAGATAATGAATGCATTTTCATTTTTGGGGCAAGCTTTTCAAGTCAAATCATCATCCATTATTTAGTCTAAACTTAAGAAGAAAAAAGTTTGCCCTTTACCCCTTGACTAGTGGTTTGCAGCAATTTTTTCCAGTCTGCACAGCATCAAAAACAAAGCATAATGTCACACATCCAAAAATAACTTTTTTGTTGCTCTGTCTACGATTATAATCAAGCAGGAACGTTACTGATTAGGAGACCTGAATGTCCTCTCCTGAACTATTTCTGAGGCGTGATGTACACATTTGACAGAGGTGGAATATCATTTTCTCCCCATGGTTGCCTGCTTGCCTCGAGAACATGTCTGAAGATGTCTGAGTATGTTAACCTGTAGGTTACAGTAACTACAGAAGCAGCTGGAATATGACAGAGGAGAGGATGAGGCTCAACTCTAAATAATGACTGTTTTTTTTTACAAAAAATAAAGCATTTTCCCTCAGACTGGTTAAAAACATCTCCTCTTTGCTTACCTTCCTTTCTTTTAATATTCCAAACTTGTCTTCTTCCTTTTCTCTTTATTTGTAGAGGGACTATGTACAATATCAAATATAAATGTTCCAATTTGATGCATTGTTAGCTTAGAGCTAATTCACATCTGCAGTACATCTTGCTTCCTTTTTTCCTGTTCTTCTTTCCAACTCTTGTGATTTTCATATCTTATGTCCTGTTTTCTTTAATGTTTTCAATCAACCTAACCCTCCTCTCCTGACTCATATTCTCCTTTCACCACCTTACCGTTCCTGGTGCTGTCACCTCTTCACTTGTTTGTCTTCACCACCTCCTTCTCCTCCTCTTTCCTCCTCCACTTGTATGCATCCTTTCGGTCTCCTTTTGTCACTCTTTCCATCATCCAAGTGGATATCAAGGCATGTACTTTACACTTTTATCCTCATAAAGATTAATAACAAATTCAAGGCATTTCACAGCTGCCTGCATATGATGCACATAAGCATGTGTGAGTTGAGACTAAACCACTGCCACAGGGCTTTGTGCAATTGACAACTTCATCAACTCTCTCCCTCTCTCACACACTTATAAGCAGACACACACACACACACACACACACACACACACACACACACACACACACACACACACACACACACACACACACACACACACACAGGTGCATATCAAGCAAGGCTGGGCTTGCAGCTAAGTAGCCACACAGCAGCAAACATCTTATTTGTGTGAAATTCTAAATGACTTTCACGGTGTCTGTGCTGCAGGCAGAGGGGCCATTATCACACTGCACCACAATATCAGCAGTTCATTTACTTTGTTTTTCTATACTCCAGGAGGTTGCATTTTTTCTCTTGTCCCAAACTCATTCAAATGTTTACTCAGAGGCTAATTTTCCCTGCTTTATAGGGTATTTAAATACAAGTGTCTGTATTTCTTTTACAAGCACCAAGGGTAACAGGAAAATACTTGGGCAGTGTAATTTAAACCCATAAAATTATATATTTTCCAGTCAAAGTTCATCTCCTGTCCTGGTCCCTTGAAGGAATATACTCTCACATTCATTAAATCACTGGACTGACATGAATCAGTACATACTTTGGTGAATCCATATATCAAGGATTGGGATTAGTGAGTTTTATACACATCCCTGCTTGAATCCTTCAAATATTTTCAGGAGCAGTGAGCCAACATGTTTCTGCATCATCCTTTGCTGCCCTATAAAACATGCCACATTGAATATGCATAGAAAAATGTGCAACTAGTCATGACTTGCATGAACTTTTATCATTGTATTTGTCTTTTAGAAGAAAATAACTGTATGTTTATCTGTCTTGGCAGCTTTAATGTAAATCTTGATGAAGTCATTTGTTTCAGGAACATTTGTGAGGTTAATTTGTCATTTCAGTATCGGCAAAATGAAAAACTCAGTTTGAAAATAGCTCACTTTTAATTAGATGTAACTTACGATTGAGGTTAAACGGTTGTGGCCTGGTGATAGCAGCTCAAAGATAGGAGATGGGGGAATGAGAAGGGAGGTATAATTTGCATGACTCAGCTCTGAGGTAAGGGCATTCCTCCAGGGAGCTGCCTGGCTCCTGCACATACTGTAGACCTACAAACAGCTTTGCAGCATCTGTTTTTGTGAAGGGGCTATAAAGGAGATCCAACAGGGTGTACGGAGTCCCCCGGCAGAGAGGAATACTTCTGGTTCATGTCTCAGTTAGTTATCTGAACCCCAGAGGATTTGTTTTAGAGGGTTCACTGTTCAGGGATGTTTCAACGCAATTCCATGCTGAATCATAACATGAAAATTATGACATGAAGGACACAATTGTCTACAAGTGCCTCTATGTGAAAGTCCTTTAAGCGGAAGCATTTTCTAATCTTTGAAAACATCGACCAAAACAGAATTTCAAGAAACCAGTACAAAACCGGTTAACTCAAATTTTCCCTTCTCCTTATTTCTACATCTTTGCCTGATTGGAACTTGGCACTAAATTATGTCCAGCACAATGATGGTGAACTTCCAAGCACATACATGCACCCTGCCAGGTGAAGGCAGCAATGATGACTGAGCTACATCTTAAATGTTTCGCAGGACTGCTGCACTTCACTCCCCAAACAAATATCCATGAATCATAATGTGTCAATCACTTAAGTAGCCAATAAGTCTTACCTTGCAAGAGTTGCAGAATGATGAAGACACAGACACGTTGTAGCTGCTGCATGCAGTCTGCACACTTGCTGGGGATATATAGCAGAGTTGATGTAGGAGCCCCTCTTCAGAAGCACAGATTACAGCAGCCTAGTTTTGGCACGTTGTGTCGGTTACGGCGGAGCTTCACTGACGAATGGCATCAGGTTGTGTGGCTGCTGTCTGCACCTCAGCTGAGGTCTGCGAAGAGCCACAACCTTGAAGTACCTGTCAGCACCGAGAGGGAGAGAGGGAGAGAGGGGGAAGGGGAGGAAGAGACAGAGAGAGGCGAAGAAGATAGAACTGCCAGCTTCACATTCAAGGACCTATACAGTATACAGAATGATATGAGTGAGGATACATTTTCTTTCTGTTTTTAATTTAAGTGACAAAATAACTGCTGCTAAATAACACTCCATACCATAATTTAATTGAAAAAAACAAAACAAAAAAACATAATGGCACTTAAACGTCATCTTTTAAATGTTTTAAATGAAGTGATTCCCTACTTTGGGATGAATAAAATAGGTTAATTCTTAATTATTTGCAACCATTGTAAGACTTGTGGAAAATATATCATGTTAACTGCCTTCTCTTAAAACAGCAGGGAGAAATTCTAACCGTTAAAGAGACTATTTGAAAAAAATGTGACCCTCTATCTCGGTGTCCACTTACAACGGTTAACGTTACTGGTTTGCTGCAACAATTAGCATTCCAGGAACCGCTCCTGGTTTTTTGCCTTATTTTGTATTGCGCAGTTTGTTTTTGTGCCTTCAAATTCATTCGAGCAACGTGCATGACAGCAAAGTCACACAAATTAAATACCAAAAATACATAGTACATAGACACATAGTGACCGTTTGCGTTACTATTAAATTACCGTTACTTTGCTACCTTATAAGCTAGCGAGTTAATTTATCACATGAGATTACTCATTTAAAGACTTAAAGGGAAAACGAACTGCTTATCTTTTCGACTGCAGCGACTAGAAAGTATGAAATCTCCCTCAGTCCCGATTTCAGACAAACGCTATGTGTGTAACTTACCGTCTTCGTTACTTTCCCGTTACAGTCAACAGTCATTTCCACACCCGACCGTAGATGCCTTTCAAACTAAAACACTTCCGTTCTCACAGGAAGCTAAAAAATAATAATAATAATAATAATAATAAAAGCATCAAATACAATCTCACGACACAAACAGCATACAGACGCTGACAATATTTTAATGCTCATATTTGTAAATAGAGATGTGCTAAAAACATATATCACAATCAATAATTATATCACTGGCATGTGCAAATACATTTTTCTCGTTTCTTGGCCATGGCTCACTTTTCTTTTTGTTTACTCCTGCCCCCATGTGGTAGTTTTCAGTACCTGCGTCAAAAGGGTGTGAATTTCGTCCTGTAAATTGTCCTTCACTGACAGGCTCCTATTGTCCTCTTTAAGTGCATACCAACACCTGCTGAACCCTTTGTATAATGCTCCTATCATTTCAAACCATGAACCATACATACATTTTAAGTAAAAACAAAAAAAAGTCAATTTATAAGAGTCTGTATAATGTATAATGTACAACTTGCAAGGTGTGTATTATGCATGTACAGACTGAATAATATACATCTTGTATGTTATTCAGTGTGTATATTAAGCAGTTAGCCAGTATCCTGTATCCTTTGGCCGGTAACACTCAACACCACCACACCACACCAAACTCGCAGGATTTCACCAACAAGGTGACAAGGTATGACAAAACAATGGTTTGGATAATGGATTTATAGAGCAAAATAGGGGTATTTTACACCATTCAAAATTAATTAGAGGTATTGGGATATGGGTGTTTATATGAATGTGCAATGATATGCAATGAGAGTCAAATGAAATGAGTTGCATTATTTTGGGGGACTAGAACTATTCACAAAATAAAAATTAAGATATCTCACAGAATATACAATGAAGTGAAATATTAAAACATCCAAATTTCCCAAACTCATTTTGAGTAGCATATTTAATTCAATTTTACTTTACCTTATCTCCATCACATTTGATTATTGTTTTGTCTGTACTCAGTTGTGCAATTAAAGAAAAATAGACAAATTGCCTAACTGTTACTGTTACCAACTGTTTTCTTTGGTTTAAAAAAGAGTTTTGTTGAGGGAGGGGAAAATGGAATCATGTATAGGAGCTGAAGTATTTTGGCCAATATATGCACATATGTGGAGTTATTATCTACATTTGAGGCTTTAATTTCTTAAGTTATTTCATAACATGCACAATATTTAGAGCAGACAGAATGTCATCAAGAAATAGATCAATCAATTGATCCACCTGCAGCAGGATGACTCTTTGTGTAATGATGTATATTATGCAATATAATATTATTCTTATTTTCTTATTTTTCTTTAAATTTTTTACACTCTGGTGATCTGTACGTTTTATCTGAAACAATAAATGTAGTAGGCTTCTAAGGAGGACATAGATCCTGCATACTCTGGAGATGTGGAATTTAATATTCCAGATTTTTGAATTAATCTTCATTTCCATAAAAACAAAAATAAAAACGTCAATTTAAGACTTAAAAATTCACTGCACCTGAGTCTTCACACTGACAAATAAATGTCTCAAAAAAAGACAAAGTACAAAATATGATAGAATGTGACATAGCCACCCTGTTTTAAGAACTCGGTAGCCAATGAGAACGTCAAACGCAGTGCAAGCAGGAATGGAAGCCAATGACAATCGAGAGTGGGCGGGCACTTTGTTGTTGTGGTTGACAGTTCACTTCCTGCTTTACTGCGTGAAATCAATAAACTGCAGCAGTGGATACTGAAGTAGGAAGAGAGGAAGAAACCGAAGTGTTTAAAGCAAAGTAGGTACTTTAAACGACTTTATTAATCCCATTCTCTAAAGACTTAATCAGCTACAGCCTGTCTGTTACTAAAGTGTGAGTAAACGAAGAGTGTATGTCCATCTGAAGTGAATTGGTACCCGTTACACCCTGAGCTGCTCACAAGACTGCGACATGTGATATCGATTAGAGAAACACTCACGGGGCAGCTGAAGCCCTCTTTCAGCTTCTGCTAGGAAACCATTCCCCGTTTAAATGTTGTTATATGTTGTTTCACCGAAAAATACGATTTCAACGATGTTACAAGGTTTCAGAAGTGACGGAGCGAAAAAGAAAGTGAAATACAGTTTTTTAATGATGGTTTTTAGATGATGACATGATGATCACGCAGTGATGCCATTCACTGTTCATTTAACCAAAGAACACAGAAACTTTCAGCTGGTCTAATGTATATATTTGTGGTTGAAGGCATGCTTATCCAGCCAGATGACAAAGAAAGATGTCTCGTTTGTGTTTTATTTTCATTTAAGCACCACACACACCTCTATGTTACTGGTCATATGAAATTCTTGTTAACTACATGTGCTCATTCATTAAGTTTTGAAATGGGCAATGCTGTGTTAGACCAACGTCCAAAAATCTTCACTTTCTGTCATATCATTTCAAAAGCTTAAACAAGAGAACATTTGTGTCAGGGAGAGGACTAATCAGTCATCCAAATAGTTTCAGATGAATTTTCTGATGATAGACGTGTCGATTCTTTGAGAAAATTAAATTTAAAGTGGATAATTTCACACGTCCTGCATTCCAAATGTTAACATCTGAAAGTTATACTTGACTACATCATGTAAATTTACAATATCAAGTGAAGTTTTAGAAAACCACAAGCCTAAAAAAAGAAAAATAAGGTCACTAGAACACTGCTTTTCTTGTCTTTTAAACAATGGCAGGTGTCCTGCTGGATGAAGCCTCCAAGAAACACTGATAAAGTGGTGGAGTTTATCGATTTGCCAGCCATCAAAAGAAGAGAAAGCAGCAGTAAACAGTTCCTTCAGTTTCCACGCTGGACTGAATCTGCTCCACAAGAGGCGGACCGAACATGGTGCACGTCTACAACTGCCATCCTTTCTCCTCACAGCAGATAGTCCAGGTAAGGTGATTCATGCACGTTTGTCTTTTAAAGTTGCTGTAACTTTTTGTCTGTAGTTGCACCTGTATTAACTTGATTTACATTCCGTGTCTCAGGTGGAGCAGGAGCCTGGGCTGGTCTGCTGTGGAGGTGGAGCACTGTTTGTGGTGGCGACTGGAGGATGCAAGGTCATATTTATTATATTTTCTAAACCATAATTGAGGGTTTTTAGTTTTTTTTAAATGTATTTATGTGAAAATGGAGACACATAATTCTAACATCATTGGTAGAACCTGTATTACTCATTAAGTGGATATCACTTTTGGAGGTTATTGTGTGTACTTACTGTGTGATGCGTTGAACTGAACCCAGGTGGAGGCCTACAGTGTGGAGCGGGAGGGCTGCCCTCTCATCTGTCGCTTTGCTACCATGGGCACTGTGAAGAGCATCCAGCACAGCAAGATAGGTAAACAAAAATTCCCACCTTTCTTGCATTGTCAACAGCAACTATATGAGTATCAATATTCACCTGTAGAAGTCACCTGTACGTTTAATATGTGTGTCGCAGCTGATAGCGGGAGAGTCACATTGTTTTTTGTTTTTTTTTGTTTTTTTAAAAGATAAATAATCACATTTTTTAACATTCTTGCTGTTCTCTGTACCTCCCCACTCACATCCAGGAGATTACCTGGTGACCATTGAGGAAAAGAACAGCGCCACCTACCTGAGGGCTTACACCAACTGGCGCTACCAGGTATTGACCATGCTTTTAGATAGGAAGCCGGGAATACCAAAAATATCAACTGCCATCTTGCAATCAAGGAACATACTGCTCTTGAAGGGGCTAAATAGGAGGCAGTATAATCTTGCCTCCTTTAAATGTCTTTTTTTTAATGTAGAAATGTTTTGCTTTCTATGCAGGCGGAGGACAAGGCCCGTGTCGGGGTGCGTTTGTTGGGCCACCTGCTGCGGGGGGCATCTGTGCGGGGTGGAGTGCAGATGGAGATCATTGAGATCCCTCTGTCAGAGCGTCCTGTTGCTGTGGCCTGCTGCTCCGTAACAGGGGACCTTCTGGTCGGCTGTGAAAGCACTCTGGTTCTGTTTACTTTGAGGAGACAAAACCAGCAAACACTGGTAAGAATCCAGGAAGTGACGGCAACATTAAAATTTAAGTTTTTAAGTCTCGATAAAGTATTGAGGTGATACATCTATTGGATGTCTTTACTATCAGGTTTACCTTTCACGTAAAGCATGTTTTTGCCATTGTCAGTGATCTACTTTAAACAACATGTTGTTACACTAAGTGATGCAGCAGCATAATGTTTTATGTCTCTTGGGGGGGAAAACCCAGCAGAATCAGAGTCAGCAGATCCTTCAGAGCACCTGGCCGAACATCCAGCAGAGCTCCAGTCAGAGTCAAGGTAACTTAAAGAAAGTAAAATATAGTCGTTAAAGGTGCAGTGTGTAAGTGGCATCTAGCAGAACAAACTTGGCAGAAATGGAATATGATATTCATAAGTCTGTTTTATTTAGTGTAACATCAGCCAAAAATAAGAGTTGTTGTGTTTTCATTAACTTAGAAGCTGTTTCTATCTGCATAAGGAGCGGGTCTTTGTCCACTGTCCAGTGCACAGTGTTTATTAGCTGCACATTAGTTACACTGAAAAGAAATGCCGCCATGTATAACATTAAGCATTAGCACATGGCCACCTCAGTTTGTGCCTCTCAGAGAGCTGCTGGTAACGGTCAGTTTGATTAGTAGAAATACTGTTTTCTTGTCCATGAGGGCCGCCATAGATTCTGGAGCTTCCCCACTGCTTTGGAAAGGGAGGGGTGAGCCAGGAAGCGTTGTTGCTGGATGGCACTAAATACTCTAAATATATTACACACTGTACCTTTAAGGAGGGCTGGGCGATATGGTCAAAATGTGTTTTTTTTATCATGTATGTCTTGTACAGTTTCTAATGTTCACACCCTTACAAGGTCCACCAAAAAAAAGTCATTTTGTAGATATTTCAATTCTATTTCAGAGAGAGAAAAATGTTGACGACCTTTACTGGATCACATATTATTGAGGAAATACTCTCTGGTTTTCCCTCTGCTGTCCTCTCGATGCTTTGTCTCAGGTCTGGACATATAGTTACTAAAGTAACTGCTAACTGCTGCTGACCAGCAGCCTACAAAGTAACACATCCAGACCGGACTGGGTTAGCCATGCAGCTAAATTAGTGGTTCAGTTTGCAGATTCAACCCCAAACTACCTCAATACTGTATTCCCTGTCGTCAGATGGGCCTGTGTCCTCTCTGCATACCACTAGCTGTATGGTGAGGTGGATAACACACATCCGGTGCTATTGGCTGTATTGAAAAGAAAAATTGTCTACTTTGACGACTCTTCCTTAATATCCTCCTCCGACTGACCTCTGTACTCCTTGATTTTAGGTCAGACATCAACATCGAACCAGAACGTTTCCATCCTGGATTTTGAACGCTCCGTTATCCTGCATCTACCAAAAATAAAGGCTAAACGGGTACGTTCCAGCAGTCTTCTTTTTTTTTATCTGCTAAACAGTCATATAGCAGTATAACTATTTTGTTTAGATGTTACACACAATGATGAGAAGCATGATAATGCTCACTGTGGTTTTATCAGATACTGTTCCATAGACACATTACAACAAATACAAGTTATCAAAATTGTTATCATAAGAATATGCCTCGAACAGAAGGGTTATAAAGAAAGCAAAAGTCATGAATATTTCTTGATAACTTCACAGGCAGTATAGACTTACATTGGCTTTTGTTTAGGTATTTCTCTAAACTTCTAAAATTGACAGCTTGTGGACTGGGTGGCTCTCAAACCCCTTCTTCCCCCTAGGTGGCGCTGTGTGGAGGATATGTGGCAGTGCAGGCAGAGCTGGAGGTGCTAGTACTGAAACTGGACGCATCCTCTGAACCTAAAACCCAGGAAGAGTCCTCCGAAACAACTAGAGGTTTGTGTCTATGTCTATGTTCACTGGTATTTTGATGCTTTAGCTTCAAATAGTGCAGCTTTCTGGGGCTCTGTTGCAGTGGATGAGTATGGAGTGTTATTCTGCTTAAAGGATCCCTGTTTCTTCTTTTTGGAAAAAAAAAAAAAAAAAAAGACTTGGAAAAAAAATACAACCCAATTCCACAAGAGTTCCAAAAATGAAATGTGTTTACCGAGGATGTTTTTTACAAAGTGTTCCTGAGAATAATTTGTGATGTTTGCAGCAGATCATCTAGAAGACCAGGCTGACTTCCTGCTCCTCCCGAGACACCAGGAGTTGCTCGGTGATCGAGCTAAAGATTGTGATATCCCTGTCAGCATTGAAAAGACTGGACTGGAGGACAGAGGACAGTACACTCTGTCGTATGTTCTCTTCAGGTGTGTGTGTGTGTGTGTGTGTGTGTGTGTGTGTGTGTGTGCGTGTGTGTATTTATGAGAGGTAGCTTGATCTTCAGATCTCTTGTGTGTTTTTGCTACGTGAGGTTTATTTAACTTGTGTCATTTCTGTCTTGCAGGCGCTTTACTCCAGACTTCTTCCAGGGCTGCAGTGTAGAGGAGACTCAACTTCACTCTCTACAGCTCTGCCCGCTGTTCACCAGTCAGTACAGCAGACAGAACGAGATACAGAGACGCATATACATGTAGACCCACATGGTCACACTTTGTATAATGGTTCCTTTAAATAGGGTGCTGCAGAGATGATGTGTTTGTGCATCTTACTAAACCATACTATACACAATTTTCTATAACTGTTCAATCAATAAGGTGTAAAATTACAGTCAGAACAGTTTGCAGCTAAAGTCTTCCTTTAAAGAAGCTGAGCAGATGAGTCTCTGTGCTTGGCATGATGATGTTTATCATCCAAGGCAACCTCTGTACTCTGCCACTCATCGCAAACGCTTAACGAAAAACCTAAGTGCTTTAAAATTCCAACCCAAAGTACTTCCTGGTATAAATCTCCTCAGTTTATGTTAACCCCAGACATTATTTCAGGCATTTACCCGAAAACCAGTTGACTTTGAGAAGGGGGAGCCGGGAGCGTACTCATTTATTTCAAGGCTTTGGGACTCATTCCTGCAGCACGCTAAAAGCCCCTGTATGTCTTGATAAGATGCTTACTAACATTCATGTCTATACAAGCATTAAAAACATCATCTAACATCAGAGTCATAAACATGATGTTGGATGATAAGACATTTGAAAGCACATTTTAACAGTTTCTAGACAAGTGAAAACAGTAATAAAGTCCTGATGAGTTTTTTACAGTTGTCAAAAATAGTTATGATCAGCATCATATAAGCACTTTATTACCTATTAACCAACAATTATTGCGGTCTATGTAATAAGTGTAATAAGTCCTTAGTAACTAACGTGTATTACATAGACCTTAATATAAAGTGTGACCACTGACATAGAGAGAGAAAACTGTGTCAGCATAAAAGCCAAATATGCAACACAAGATTGGGGACAAAAGTGGCATCTGAACACACTGCTCATGATTCTCAAACTGTAAAATAAGTAAATCATGATTCTAGTACTGCACTGCTTATTTCTTGCCTAAAATGTGTTCAGAACCATATTCTAGTGCACTGTTAAAGGAAAAGTTCATCCAAAAGCCATGGTTTATTCTGTCTTGTGCCCTCCAGGTAAGCAGTCAGTGTCTCAGGAGGAACCAGCGTGTGTGTTCTGCTTCTTCTCATTACCCACTGCTGGCTACCTGTACAGTCTGAAGGGTGGCGTGGAGCTTCTCTCAGCCTATCAGTACCCAGAGAAGGTCCTGGAGGCGGTGCTAGCAGACCACCTGTTGCACGTCATAACCAAGTACGTGTCTGTCTGTGTCTCTCGGTTTTTTTATTTTCTGTAGTCTGATATGATATCTTCA
Source organism: Sparidentex hasta (assembly GCA_030272975.1). Classification (NCBI taxonomy): domain Eukaryota; kingdom Metazoa; phylum Chordata; class Actinopteri; order Spariformes; family Sparidae; genus Sparidentex; species Sparidentex hasta. The sequence continues at coordinate 20,118 of JARJLU010017001.1, read as the reverse complement.
CTGAATCACAGCTCTTCACTGGATCAACTGATACGTCAGAATCCACATCATTTAAAAATCAGTCATGACAAATCATTAAAACTAACATTCAGTCTTCACTCCTGGACATAAGATTATAGATTTAAGATGGAACATGTTATGATTTCAGTTTGTCATACAAGTAAGCTGGTATCTTGGTTTGTGTGTGTGCCTGGTAGGAGCGCATTGCAGTGTTTCACAGTGCGCTGTGCAGCACTAGCAGCCAGGATCGAAGACCCCTACATAGACACCACCATGAAGGTATGAGCCTGACTTTAACTTTGACTTTAACTTTGACTTTTTGGCTCCTCAGTTTAATAACTGCGCGATTCATTCCCACCACTCTCCTCAACTGTAGCTGCGTTGTGTTTCATGATGTACATAAACAATACTTCATGCTCCCTGTGTAGGGAATGTTAGATAAGGGAACTTTTGAACATCCAAAAAAATAATAATATATACAAAACCATTGCAAAACGTATTCTATTGAGAACGTGACTTGTAAACAAATGTGCCTTGACAAGATATAGACTACATCATCATTCCTTAACAGATTAATTGTAGTATTTTATGTATATTTATGAAAATTATTATCTATTATGTTGTCTTTGATGATTATGAATGTACATGAAATTAATACCAGGTCAAATTCACGCTGTTGTTGTCACCATTGTCAAGCAACCAAAACTACCTGAGCCGTTAAGGGGTCGACAACAGCTCTTTTCCCTAAAAATATTTGACAAATAATCAAATAAATATAATGAAATAGTAGATAAATGTAGATATCAAATATTATATTACCATTCTTGTTTTTAAGTATTTCATATATTCATATGAACAGTGATAATGCTTCAAACCGAGCTTGGTTGTGTGAGCGCAGTGAAGCTTTTGGCCATGACGCTTTGGCGACCCCTAGTGGTGTATTAAGGAAACACGTGGGTTTGTCAACCTGCAGTAGAATTTCTCTGCTATCATGTGGCCAGCAGAAACAGTCTGTTCCGATTAAACCATACAGATTTTTTGTTGTAACCAAAATCACAATAGTTTTTGGAAATATTACATGGTGTTGGGTATTATGAATATTTGATATTTAGAGGACAAGTCAAAATATCTGTGTGTGTGTGTGTGTGAAGGCTTGTCCACCCTGCAGCCTGGAGGTGTGTGCGCTCAGGATGCAGCTGTTTATAGGTCTTCGGTCAGTGTGTGTCCACGGCCGCCATGTCATCCTGCTGTCCACCGCCGACACAGAGACACCAGAGGAGAGCGAACGCGCCACACAGCGCAGAGGCCTGTAAGTCACACACATACACACACACACACACACACACACACACGTCTATGATAGCGTGTCAATCATACTCCTTTTAGTTTGAAAAGTTTCATTCGACATGTCGTTAGATTCCTCCCTGTCGGTTCCAGAATACTCTAAAAGGGGACGTCATCAGCACTGGGGATGTGTGTGTGCAGGCATACATGCGTTTATAAACCTGTTCACTGTGTGTGTTGTTATTTTAGCGAGTTGAAAGAGCACACCATGCTGACTGGTATTTTCCTGGCGGTGGGAATCGATCCCGCAACCACGCCAGCTCTGGAGAGCCTTCTGTCACGTCCCTTCCTGTAAGACAAACCCTCCCCCCCTTCAGTGTCTGTTGTCACTTCTGGGCCAAGCTGCAAATGCAGGAAAAATACTCCCTCAAACAGATGGTTTTTAATGAATCTTTAGATTGGCTGTTACTTGGAAGGGAGACGTTGACATAATGGATTCTATTTCACCTTTAAAATACAAAAATTCAATATTCATTTTATCCACTTTATTAAGAAAATAAATTGTTTTGATTTAGGCCTAAATTGTGTAATTATAAAGCCAATATTGGATCTACTGTGATGGCACTAATAATAGTAATGAGGATTCCCATGATTGTTAATATATATATCCGATATATGAGGACTGGCAAACTATTAAAATGATACACACAGATGTCAAAAAAAAAAGATATTTTGTTTCAAGATTACATCTGACCATATCCAACCAAACAAATTGTCACCTTTCAAGAAAAATGTCAAGCACTCAGATTCCCTGTAATTCCTGAGACTTTATCATTGATTATATGAACTTTTCTAAATAATTGCATAAAAGTTCGACCCATTTCTTTACAAAACTCTGAGCAGTTGAGGCTCAGCTCCTGCACAGGAGCTAAAGTAAGCTCAGAGGCTTGATCTAAAAGTGACAACACTTCCTGTTTTAGTCCCTAAACCTACCCAACCATAACCTGCCTAATTACTCCCGGTGTGTGTGACTTTTTGCTCATAAACTAATCTCATTCGGACAGAATTTTTGTTCGGTTAACTTCAAGATATAATAATAATGATTATTATTATTATTATCTTATTCTGCATTAAAATGTCTAAAAACGACAAGACCTTTGTTATATATTTTGTTGAGTTGCGTACTTTAGATTATCCCAGATGTTAACAACAGTGTTCAAACTAAAATCTACAGTTACTTAAGGTGATGATGTGTTTTATTTGGTTGTCAGTCTCACATTTTTATTGGCCATATGTGAGCGGACTGTAACGTGACTTGAAAAATGAGCCCTTCCCTGTATCTCTCGGTTGCCTGTACAAGCCTGTGGAGGATTTGTTTAAGTTGTTTAATGCTGCTGGACTGTGGATTTCTTGGCAAACAAGTCAGATTTTCTGTGTCTGAGTCTATAGGATGTGACTTTAATGTCATGCATGCTTTTGTGTGCCTTGTCTCAGCGCCGTTCTCCGCTCCGCCAAAGGAGAGCAGCAGTAGCTGGCGTTAGTTTAGAAATGGAATCCACAAACATAAACTAACGGCAGACTTCCGGTATAACACGGAAGTCCAGAGAGCCCAAAGATTGCCTTAATCAATTTTGTAGGATCAGCGACGATGGATAAGAGAGAGCAAAGATAATTGAAGTACATTTATCCGATTTTTTTAAATTATGGATAATTACAAATATACTTAAATGTAGTAATGCAGATGCTGTTGTCCCCCTAATCCTAGTATGCAACGTCCTCACTGCTTTTGTAGTTTGTTTTTTTTATTGCATGTGCAATGTCCTGACAGACATGGAATCTTTATTCAGCTTGGGTCATGGAAAACCTGACATGCAATGTTCAGTTTAGTGTTTGTGTGTGTGTGTGTGTGTGTGTGTGTGTGTGTGTGTGTGTGTGTGTGTGTGTGTGTGTGTGTGTGTGTGTGTGTGTGTGTGTGTGTGTGTGTGTTAAGTGTATTACCTGCATCCTATAAACAATGACAATGAGGATAAAGGAACAGCAGAGATGACAAACAACAGTTGTTGTAGTTAATGTCAGGGCCGTTATTTTCCTCAAGCTTAAAGGTGAATTCACCTGTGAAGAATTCACCTGTTGAATCCATACTCCAAACAGATAGGGGGCAGACTATCACCAGGGAAACCTTAAATTGCTGCTAACTGTTACCGCAGTTGGCTTTCTAGGAAGGACAAGGAAGGACGGGCTTAGGCTTGCTGGTTAGCATGTTAACTTCAGTTGTCATCTCTGTACATAGACATCTTTATTTATAACGTCAAAACTTTTATTTCTTCGCATTCCTTTTATGATTTAAGTTAATTTTTGAACATGCCACAGACTGCACCTTTAAATTAACTTTAAATAGGAGCAGGCTCTAGCATAGTTTTTGGACTGACAAAATATGTATGTTACATATTTTTTAAATTTATATTGCACTCTCTGAAATGAGAGTTTAAAATGTGATTTTGCAAAAGACACATGACAGATTAACACTCAACAGTCAAGCCGAACACTAAGAAGCTGAGTCTAAGGTGAGTTAAAACAAGGAGGCAGAACACAAAATGTAAAGACAAAAAAAGTTCACAGAAGAAGAAAGAAAACACAGTAGTCTGTGTGATTAGACTTCATGTTAGCTCTCTGTGTAACCTCTGACCTCAGGAGCAGGAAGTGGACAATCTCGTCTCCCAAAGAAACCAGAACAGTGGGACACGGATGGAACATCTACGTGGTCGACACCGTCTCCCCCCTCACTCTTTACCAAGAGATGGTAACACAGACACATACTCACTTTATTAACTGTTGTGCAAAAACATTCATGGTAATTTGAAAGTCAGTTGTTTTTTTTCATACAGTATTCATACAGTATGTACATACATTACTGATGATCATGAAAGACTAAAGAAATAAAACCAAGACCTTTTTGTAAGACTAATTCAAATGGCTGTATTTAAGATACAGACCACGCGTTTGTTAATGTTTTGATGAATTTTTTCAGATTTTAATTTGACTAAAGACAGAAAACACTAAGTTATACTTACTAAGTTACGATTATGCAGTGATGGAATGTAACTCATGTGCATACCGAATACTCAAAGTCTGTACCTCAGTTCAGTTTTGAGGTTTTTGTACTTTGCTGAGTATTGAGTTGTTTTGCTACTTTATTCTTCCACTCCAGGCAAATGTTGTACTTTTACTCCATTACATTTATTTGACAGCTGTAGCACTAGTTGCTTTTGCAGATTACATGCTGCATCATAGTCAAATGAAGCTAATCTTTGAATTAATTTATTTCATATGCAATCAGATAAAAACAATACTGACTCTAATAATCAGTCGGCCCACAGTGTACAGTTTGTATACATATGAGACGTTTTTAAGACTTTTACTCAATTACAGGTAACATGATATCTGTACTTTTACTCATGTATGACTTTGGGGCTTCATATTTACCAGTGCGTTGGTAAATCGTGTCTGTCTGTCAGGTTGAGTACAGTCAGAAGTATGCAGAGACTAACCCACAGGCCCAAAGCCTGCGGCACCTCCTCAGCGAAGCTCACCTCCTCCTCCGAGCCTCCTTACTTCAAACAGGGCAACAGCAAATCTCTGAAGGAGAGCCTGCGTTGTCTCCAGAGACGGACACAGGCGGATCATCTGAGAAGCAGACAGACAGGGAAGAACTGGAGGAGGCTTTGAGGCAGAACTGTGCACAGCTGGGAGACTGTTTCAGCAGGTAACACACACACACACACACACACACATATATATATTGTAAACACACAGATTCAGACTAAACAGCACACATCCCATAAAAGGCTTAAACATAACAATAGTCCAAAATGTATAATTGATATAAAAGGGAGAAAAGCAGCCAAGAATCAATGCATCTTGTCTCCATAATGGATTTAGTGATGATCAGAGTCTTTGATGAATTCTCTGTTGATCGACTAAAAATGGTTTCTTTCCTGCTCTGTAAGGGGGAGTCAGAAGGACTGCCACCTGGCTCTGCCATACTACAGGATGTCTGCTCTGTCGGTCACAGAGGTGATTGCCAGGAACCGCCCACTACCCAGCAGCCCTCACTCATACGGCCCCGGCTTCCTGTTTTACCTGAAGCATTACCTGTTAGAAGAAGCAGAGCAGAGCCTCAGTCAGGTACATTCAAAAATTCCTGTAGGCTTGTTGTGAGAATTCTATGACCAGGAGGAATTTCAAGATCTGTTTTGAAAGCCATTTTAAATAAATCATAGTTTTACTCTGTAGTATAAGAATAAACAACATGGGACAAGTCGCTGCAAAAACAAATATCACTGTTTTCAGCAAGGTCTTTTCTAGTAAAAGCGACTTTGACACAGCTACGATATAACCTGTAAAATGTGTACAACATATTATTAGGAATTTACTCGACTGTACACTGTCATTCTTATGTTGTTATGTCAGTTCATCAGCTATTTTGTAAATATGTGTTTCAACAGTTATCCGTCATACGATCATTTATGTACAAGGAAACTAGAGAGGCAGTCGAGGTAAAGCATGCTCTTTCGGCAGGAAGAAGCTGATGAGGTCATAGACATTTTCAGCCAATCAGAGCCCTCGCAGCTGGTCAGTGTGTGTGCCAGTCCGCCCATGGTAAACCTCAGTCCTGAGCGGACGCTGCAGATCTTACGTCGTCTGGAGGACACAGCCGGCGTGTCCGTCCCGCTGACGATCACCATGGCGACCATGATGCTGCTTATGGACGACGTGCCGCAGTACACACAGCTGATGGAAAGACACGCGGAGGTCAGAGGGGGATGTGTGTGTGTGTGTGTGTGTGACATCTGCACTTTGTCTGCACACAGAAGTTTTTTTCTCTTTACGTATCAGTATGAGGTGAAAGTTGAATGCACAGTGTAATGACTGCAGAATAATTGCACCAGCAGCGCTTTGATTGGTTCCCTAAAAACCCCTGCTTTAATGGTGCTTTTTTGTGTGCCACTGGGCATGAAATCTCCTGGGAAAATGAAGGCTGACTGCTTTCACATCTCCATTATGGACTAAATGAATGAATGAAGGTTTTGTCCTGTGTTGGTGGTAATTGCTACTCTGAGGAAAAGCAAGCAATTATTCCTTAATTCAGAGGGCTGAGACCAGCTACCTGATATGTAGTTTATTTTACACAAAACAAGCTTTCATAGGAACATTTAATAAGAGCATTTTGGAGTGATGCAATATTGCGATATTCGTGATAACTATGATAGAAATGTAATATTGATTGTGTTAATAACACACGTATAATACAGGGTGTCCTTGTGCATCTTTGTTCATGTTCTCCACCTTCCCTCGTATTTTTAAGGTTACTTATTAAACAAGAAAAGGAGACAAAACGCACAACAAAACAAAGTTGAAGATGGATTTGATTTGTTTTTTCGTAGTTTTTTTCATCGATATCACAACAATTTTGTTATCATGAATTTGTTTGTCTACAATAATCGTGGAAATCTGATCCAGATATTATCATAATTATTATCGTACTATGGCCACGTCTCCAGAGAGGGAGAGGCTGAGACAGAGACACCATTCACCCAATTACAAGACACTGTGCCATCAACTTGGACAACATTTTGAAGCTGTTATTTTAAGGTAAAAAAAAGTTACATAAAGGTGCTTTAAGATCCTTCAGAGCTGCTTGTGGTGTATGCTGGACAGAAACTGTAGAGAGGCTTAATTGTTCTCGTTTTGAATGAATGGAGATGAGAAATTGTGTTACATAATACATTCAACACGTGTTTCTCCACAGTTTTTGTTGGATACTAGCCAGTATTCACACATTCATTTCCTGGAGGCAACTATTTTGGCACAAAGATTGTCACTTATCATAGCTGTTGCTTGTCAGGTGTCCTTTACAAAACTGTTGATTGTATCAGGACAACCTGCATAAATAAGAGTTAAAAATGTGTTCAGATGCTGCTGGTGTACGGCTTCATCGAGGAGCCGCGGCTGCTGCTACACGGTGGAGGTGGAGGCCAGCACACACGCATCTGCCCCACAGTGTTGACTCGCCAGTTGGCAAAGTCCCAGCCAGGGCTGCTGGTGGCTGGCATGGTCGCTCTACATGAAAACAACAAGGTTCAGCTGGAACAGGCTGATCACATATTCAAGGTGTGTGCTAGGAGACGAGAAGTGACACAATCTCACTTACCTGTCCCATGATCAGGGTTCACATGAGTGTGTGTGTGTGTGTGTGTGTGTGTGTGTGTGTGTGTGTGTGTGTGTGTGTGTGTGTGTGTGTGTGTGTGTGTGTGTGTGTGTGTGTGCGCGTGTGCGTGTGCGTGTGTGCGCGCGTGCGTGCGCGTGTGCGCGTGTGTGTAGGAGCTGGGCTGTGAGAATTGCTTGCAGGTGGATTTCTGGGAGGCGATGCTCATGGCCTCCTCACAGGACGCCGTCATTCAGGAACTGCTGTTCAGACTGTCTTCTGTCTACATCGACCGGCTGACAAGCACATCCTCAGATACACACTCAAACCATCTGAGCACACGTTCAAGACGCAAGTCGCTGAAGAGCGCAGACGATCTGGTACAGTAGCTGAAAATGACCGCTGTTGTCTTTACCCGTAGAAATGATCTGTCTTTGTTCATTAACACACTTTTCTCCTCAAGTGTAGAAAATGTTTAATCAACACAGGACATACATATATTTTTTTGTCTGTTTGCCAAGAGTATTTTTTATGTATGATACTCAAAAGTCAATTCTTCTGCGCAACACTCTCGCCTGCTAAGATGCAGCATGTTTTTGTGTGTTTCAGATCAACTCGTGCTCCCATTACGGCGCTCTGTACCCCTGGCTCACGGTTCTCAGTCCAGCTCACACTACCAGCTCCCAGCACCAGGAGGCACTATACAAACTGCAGGTAATTTACCAATGGACCACACAAATCTGGTGTCCACCTGCCAATATAGACCTATATTCTGTAGACCCCGCTTGGTGGTGTACCTCCCCCTTTCCCCACAAAGTGCCATCTGCCTAAAAATCTAGACTGAAGTGACGTGAAAAGGGACTTTCGCATCCGTTCGGTTCAGAGCTGCAGTCAGTTGCAAAATAAGACTTAAATAATAAAATTTTGACTCATTCACATAGAGTTTACAATCTTGTGTCAAATTACACCACAAAAAGAAATGACAACAGTACAGCTACATTTAGCTGCCTAATTACTGAGTATTTACCTGGTAAAATATATGGTCAATTATAGTTTATTATGGGACAATCATAATGAGTAAAAGGTAGGTAACTACAGAGAGGCTACAGCTGAAATGCGAAGAAAAACCTCTTCTGTTACTCAACTAAAAACTGACCTAGTGACTTAGATGAAACTGCATACTGTCTAAAAAAGAAGGCAACCAATTCTTAAAACCGGCCCAAGTTTGATTATCTCGGAATTCAGATAAATTATCAAAATTATAATGTCTTATGTAGTGTCATTTCATGTTTTAAAAGTCTCACTTTATTCTAACTTCTCCTCCTGTGATTTTTAAGCTGAATTTTTCTCGTGTCCCTGTGTCTCCAGTCTCTCCTGTGCGGTCCATCGCTGTCTGTGGGCTCCGTCGGGCCTCTGATGGAGCGTCTGTCAGAGGAACCCTTATGGGGCTTCAGCCTGCACCTCCTCTGTGCCACCAGAAGGGGGCAGTATGACAGGAGCATCGAAAAGCTGCTGGACCGATGTCCTCAGGCCATCATAGCCTACGCCAATCACCAGCTGCAAGACAAAAATATGGTTTGTGCTGAGCAGTACTTGTGTTTTCACTGTGTCGCGTCTGTATGCTTACAGTGAGTCTTGAAATATGTCACCCTGCCCGTCTCGTCTCCGCAGGTGCTATGGTGGCAGAAGCTGCTCCCTGAGCTCTGCAACAGAACGAGAGCCGCCGCAGACAATGGCATCCTGTTGGCTGCTCTCAAAGGTAAAAGCTTTCCCTAAATCATAAGCACTCTGTTAAAGCTATCCTAGTACTTAGGTCTGACTTGAAGGCCACGTCACTACTACACTACACTACTACACTACACTGCCAGAAGCATCACATATTTACTTGAACTTATTTATATATGTTTTTGGAGCTCACATTGAGATCAATACCTCATTTACAACCAAGAACTGAGATAAAAAAGAAATAAATGGGAAAAAAGAAAAACATGGCAGAGAAATATATTAATATAATAGGAACATTTAAATATACTATCATATAGACCTCAGCATGACAAGCATTACGATACATTGCAGATAATATAGGTGCCTGGTTTTGACAATGATGGAGAGAGACTGAATCTTGTTTTGAACGGCATCGATTTTGGTCCTTTTTTAAAACTGCTCTTGTGAGTCAGACATTGTAGGACTGTAATGCTGAATCTTTGGAGCACTCTTTAATAACCACAATTTGCACGGATGGCTCATGCATTACAGTGTATAACACTTGTTATACTAGTATTTTTGTAGTTCTTTCCTCTTGTTGTCTGGTTGGTATTTTCTGAGGAAGATGACACTGGCATGCCTAAAATCCTGTCTAGGCTGTGCTGACCCTCTTCAGCACCAAGAGTTGACTGTCCTCTCAAAAATAGAATAAACATCCAAGACAATGTCCGAGAGTGAGATCCGCTTCGGTGTTGATGTTTTCTGGTGCCTGGGTTTTAACGTGGCTGGTTTCCATGCCCACAGAGACGCTGGTTGTGGTTGCCATGGAGATGAGCCCCGCAGAGTTCCTGGAGCTGATACCTGACGACGGCACCGCCTCGTACTTTCTGCCCCACCTGTTGACATGCAGTCAGAAACACCTGCTGGCCTGACACGCTTGTTTGACATTGATTTGAGTAAACTGAGGCACAAGGACAACTTCAGTCTGTCCTCGCTGCACCGGAGCAGTCGTGGGCTTAGTGATTTGCTCAAAAGACCCTCAACAGTGGTGTTGGATCATCCTTAAACTGTGTCTAAAAGATGGTTAGCTGTGATTCAACATAATGCTGTGACCAGCACTTTGTTTGTCCTCTGAGAATCATGGACAGGTTTGTGATGATACAAGGACTTGACTACGTTCTCAGCATTAACAGTCTGGCATGTGGGATCTAGTGAGGTCTGGAACACCCCTCGTCTCACCCTGCTGCATAGTGGCAACCTGAAAACTGAAAGTCCCTCTCTGGAAACATGGTGGTGCATAACAGGACCCGCTCCCTCTGTAGATATACCATCAACACCATACTATAAACACTTGAACAATCTGCAAGCTGTAGAGTTAGAGTTAGAATAGTTTCCAACTAAAGCCGGTCTGTAAAGATGGACTAGTGAGTTGATGAGTCTCTGTTTAATGCCCCAGATAACCTGTGTAGTCTGATTTAACCACTTATTGGCAGCCTCCTTTTTGGTAGACACAGACACGCTTTTGAATTTAGACATGGGGCATTTACATTCTTTATATTGTAGAATGAAATGTGAAAATATCCCATATAAATATCAAATATGGGATTGTGTTGATCATAGACCTTAATTCAGCAAATTTAGCCCCCCCAAAAGAAAAAAAACCCTTTAAAAAACCTATTGACTTCAGGCAGGGGAACCAGAAGTGCAAAAATGCTAAACTTATTTCAGTGTTTTAGGACTCACTCCTCCAGCACGACAAGTCCTAAATCCTTTGCCTTTAAGCGATTAAATTGAACATTTAATCACTCTGCTGGAGTATCTGTTTTTCTTTACATCATTGACAAAGTTGAAAAGAACAGGATATGCAGGAAACACAAGAACAAACTACAGTATAAACAGTAGAATTTTTCTGATTCAGCAGATCTGTTCTGTATGACCTGCTGTATGTCATGCAGAGCAGATATAAATCTAAAAAATGCTTTTAGGTTCCTCTGCAGGTTATGTTCCTGTTTCTGCAATGTGTGATGTAACATGTTGTCATTGCAGCGTTTCAAAATACACTTGTACCTTCTGCTTTCACCGCTGCAGAGAGACATTTCTAAATTTTTTATGTATATACTTTAGGTTAGGTGATAAAGTAAAAGCTCAAATGTCTAGGTCTTATAAAATGTATATTTATTTATTAAGGGTGATGTAATCCTTAATCCTGACAGTTAGTGCTGAAGAGCTGCAGGGTCCATCACCAGATTTCAGTCCACAGCATTTTTGATTTGGAAGAATTTGGAAGAATAAAAGCCTTTATGAGTTTCATGATTTGTCCTGTAATATCCTTTTGATTTGTTATTGTGTTTCATTATTTCACAGCTGATGAACCGGCAGACATTTGATTAGATCTGAACCAGCAAAGATTCCACCGTTATCTTTATCTGTGATGTTTTCAGAAAGGCAGAGTAAGTGAGTAATTTGAACTTTTTATTGATTACAGATCAGTCAGTGTACGGGTTTTGTTGAGTCATCGGAGTTTCACAGAGAAAAATGGCTTCGCTGCTAAGAAAAGGTTTTTAGTTTGACCCTCAAAAACCTCATTAGATAATAGACCAGTGTAGGGTGTGCTGTGTGCTCAGCAAACTTCTGCAAACTCATTTTGTCTGGTGTTTTTAGGCTGTTTTAGCTTGACAAAGACATTTAAGTGAATCATCTCAGGGGCTATGGCGCCTAAAAATTCCAATTGAAGGCTGAAAATCAATGTTTTGGTTTGTTTTTTTAAATCTCATCATCATGTTGTTTGTACTTTGGGAGCAAACATGGAGATGGTGTTAAGTGATCAATTAAAAATGACTCAATCACCAGATACATGATGAAACAGGCCACAGATGATGTGCAAAGAAGTGTTGATTAATGACATTAGTGAGGTCTTTACCAAGCCTACATGAGCCATCTGAGACCCCTTCACACTTAAATTGGAATCAATGATTAAAAAAACCTCAGCGTGTTGTAACTCTAAAGACACGGCACAGCCAACCAGAGCTATTTCACTCATCTCTCCACCAATGAGAGCCTCAGAGCACAGAGCCAATCGCACCCCGAGAGGACAGCTCTGAGCAGACCTATCAGAGCTTCAAACTCTGATGGGTCTCAGCTTGCGGTAATGAAAGCTCAGCTGTTTAGGGGTTTAGAGGCCAGGCCACCATCACCTGAGGAATATTTGGAGGCTTGACTGGAGCTAGAGAGGGATCAGAGAGCAGCAGCAGGCAGGACAGCGTTACAGATGAGAGATCAGTGAGGTGAGAGGGAAAGGTTAAAGCAGACAGGAACCTAAGACAGAACACAAAAAAGTAAGAGTAAGAAACAGAACAAAAACGGAGGTTGCTCTGAAGAGGAGGGGAAGAACAAAAAGTAAGTACAGGAGATTTTAAAATCCGCATCAAAAGTGATGAAGAGCAAGAGGAAGGCGGCGTTGCTGGCCATCAGAGAAAGTATCGAGATGGAGCTGTTCTCCTCTGAGGAGCGCTGCGTGGTGACACCAGCACAGGAGTGGAAGGAGGAGGACGATTACTGCTTTCACCGGGTAAATGTCAGTTTGAAGAAATTCAAACTGCGAGAAAACTGTTGGGAATCTCAAAACAGCTGTGTTCACTAACAGGGCCTGCCTAAATTCATAGAAAATTCAATAGCATGTTCTGCAATGGATGCCACATAGAAGGGCTGTACTCCAACTGTGTTTTAAACTGTTGGTTGAAGTCATCAAGTTTGCTCTTGGTGCAAAATATTATCATTTTTGTGACTCTTTTTATGGCTAATTGTTCTCTGTATTGGGATAAAATTCATACTGAAGATCCTGGAAACCGTAAGGATCATTTGAAACATTTATTCATTTGAATAGTTGTTGCTGATTGCTTAGGTTTAGGGATCATGCTTTTCATCTTTCAGTTTCAAAAATGCCCAGATCTCCGCTAGTTTTTCCTTTCCTTGCAGCCGAATTGATTCTCTGTGGTATTAATATAGTTTTGTCACATCCAGCATTTAAAAAAATATAATTTGTACCCATCCTAATAAAGCTAAGCTTATGACTAAACTTGTTTTGATTTACTGATAAACTTTTTATGTGAAAGTGTTAAAGAAAATTAAAGCTGTTATATATGGAGTAACATATAATCTTTGACTTCTTTTATCATTTCATATATCATTAAAAATGGCACTTTTTTTTTTTTTTTACTTTTCACTGGCTATGTTGCATCCTGCAGACTTATTTGTCCCTCCCCATCGACCACAGTACTTCTCAGGATTAACTGCATGTTCGTGCACAATAAACATCTTCCTCTTCCTTTTCTTGAACCCAGAGACATCTGGAGCATCCGCTGGTCCCTGACAGCGAGGAGGAACCAGGGCTGCAGGTTCAGACCCAATCCAGGCAGCAGGTCAAGCCCAAAACAGAGCCTCCCACCAAGGATGAGGCCAAGAACTGCCCCATGGTCCCCGGATTCATGGAGGACATTGACATAGAGATGGAGGTTAGTAAGAAATTAGGATTGTATGTAAGTAGGTTGCTGATTCCCGAAAGAGAATCCCATCCTGAACCACTTACTGAAATACAGTGAAAAAGAAGTGGAAACTTAAGCCTACAAATGAAATTTAAAGCAATTCATTGTCTTGCTTTGCTTCCCTCCACGCAGGTGTTTCCTCCCCTCAGAGTGTTTAAAGTAAAGTCAGACGATCCCTCCATCATGAACCCCGTACGTCACCTCAGGTTTCATTTAGTCATTTCCTGATCAGCAAATCAACTTCCCATCTGCGTGATGTGTGCAAACAACGAGCCTTAAACCATTTTATCAGACTGAGTGATGATCGCTCTGACCTCTGAGCATTTTGTCTCTCAATACTATAATAAGTAAAAATGTAAATATCAGGTTTAGTGTATTGGCCATTACAGAGGTGTGTCATGTGCTAATCCTGAGCAAATAGGGAAAGACTGAATGGGGGGAAAAAAGTGTGTGTTGCTCAATCGATCAATCAACTTTTATCTGTCTCTAATCAGTCAGTCTGTGTGTGTAACCCACTGAACCCATTGTACAATCGGGTCTCATGTCCCAGGGGCCAGTTACATGGACAACATGTTGATGGGCAGGAGACGTCTGCAAAATAAACAAAATCTTTAGATTCTTGTGCAATATGAGAAATTGTGTATAAAAAAAGATATTATTTATTAATAGGCCTATATCTGATCGACCCGTCCGTCTGTCCCTCACTGCACTCTGATTGGTGGATCCATCATGTTGATACAGTGTGATGTTGTACTGTGTGCCGCAGGTGTCTCCAGACAAAGTCAGTCATCTCAGATGGAAGACACCGACTTCGCAGAAGACCGGACTGGTGGTCAGAGACGTGATATGTCTACCAGCGGGACATCTGGAACAGCTGGAGAGGTGAGAGGTGTTACAGTAGCGTGAGATCATCTCTCCAGTTTGTCGTACAGGTGCTACTCAGTGAGGAAAAGGCTCAATTATTAAGCGCAATTTTAGGGAACTTGCGCTTTGTTGGTATGAAATTTATAGTATTTCTTTTAGAATAAAGACCATTCTCCTTTTATTTTGCTATGGAAAGATTTAGTCTACTTTTTGAAAATATGTGAAAATTCTGCATTAAAATGTTTATAAATGACAGACATTTGTTATATGATTTAATGGGTTGTGTCCATATTATCCCAAATGTATCCAACTATGTTCAAACCAGAGAAATCCACAAGTTTAATTTGGTCATCTGTTGCTACTCCTGGGATGGTGAAGTCAGCGAACAAGACCAGATTTTTATCAGCAGTGGTGGCTGGCTAATGTTGTGCTCAACGCCAACGAAGCATAGCTGGTGCCAGTTTTATCACAGGTTTATTCATATTTATTCACCTCAGTCAGATAACTTTACTGCCATAAACTAACAGGTAATGACACACACACACATAGTTGCTGTGTCTCAGTTCAGGGTCTGCATCCCTTGAAGGACTCGGCCTTTGAGGTCTTGGAAGGCGAGTCCTTCAGAGAGACCTTGTTAACTGCGTCAGCCGTTGTTAAATAGGACGGTCTAGCCTTTTGAGCATTTCCTGGTTGCATCAGCAGATGTTTTACACTTGTGTCATGATTTCTGCTGCCTAGGCCTGCAAAAGTGCCGCGTGATGTCGCCATTTTCTCTCTTTCTTCTTTTTCGGGCATGCAAAGAATCTTGGGATATGTGACTACGATGGACAGTAGTGGTGCATCCTCAAAAAACAGGGGAAAAAAGGCCACATTTGTGGGCTGCATATGGAGGAACACACTCTGTTTCTCTTTTGGCCTTTTTCCATCACATGTGCCAGCCTGGCTTTACTCAGTTTGTCCCGGTGGATTTGCATTTCCATGACAACCGCCTGCTTGAAGTTGGTTTTTAAATGGTGACGGACTCGGCTTTTGCACTGGTCAAAAGGAAACACTTGTCCTCCCCTCAGTACTATCAAAAAATGCCTCCATTAATTGGGTGGCAAATGCATTTAATTTCTTCATAAATAAAAAAATAAAAAAACATTGCTGTGCCACAATTCTCCATTATTTAGCTATTTAAAAGCTTTTATTATGAAGCAGCACATTTCTTTATGTAGAAGTTCACCTTAACTAAACTGTTACTACTATTTCTGACGCAAATTGTTATCAAAAACCTATTCTAGTGTACAGTTTGGATGTAATAGGATATACAGTCCAGTTTACCACGAGGGCCATCTCTCTTGAGGTGAAATACTTATTAAAGCAAGCTTGTGTGTCCTCTCTGAAGTAATGAGTGTTTTCACATGTTAATTTGAGACCATGGCCTCTGGTGACAGATGACATATTCATATGGCCGATGCTGATATATTTCAGACTATCCAATGAAAATATCTCGACGAAGTAAATATTCCTTTCTGTTATTCCAGACACACTGTTCCACAGGGCAAAGAACAAGCAGCTCTAGCGGCCATGGGCATGACCGCTCGCATCACCATTGACTGTGGCTGGACGGCCAATCAGATACAGAGTCGGCTGGCTTTGCTCTTCTGGGGGCGTTTTGTGAAACGGGCAGGCCAAAGGTTCTCCTTCACGTATCTCCAGGTCAGTGTGAGTTCAGGTAGTTTGTAATTTACTTGTCCCTGTTCTATTGTGGTCTAAGAATTAAATTGGTTTATCTTGCCACAAAGTAAATTTGATAAAGTTCCCCTCAGATTCCTCCACATTTTTTTTTTTTTTTTTTTTGGTCCGTATTTATATCTTACGTTGTCTGGCTTCCAGTGTTTGCACGGTTCCACGGTATTGTACGTCCCAGACACGCCTGCAGAAGGCTGGACTGGAGAGCAGGTGGTCAGGATCTCTGGACATGGTGCGCTGTATATCCTCGGCCACCAGGACTGCCCACAGGTAAACCACAGCTGCTTTGTATCTACTCCAACCATATGATTTGATCAGTTCCATATTCAGTTCGCAATGGAATCCGCATCTGTATCACATTTGAAGAGTGTCATTCTTGCTGAACATGTTATTTCAGATGACGTGCAAAAGCAGCAGTGTTGTCAACATAAAGTATCCAAAAGTCACAGCTGAGTAAAAGTAAAGCTCCTCTGTTAAAATACTGTATGACGTTCATGAAAGTGAAAGCCATAAATGTTAAGATTTGATTAGTAGTCTAAAAGTATCTGATAAGATAATAGATTAAATCAATTCATTAAAGTAATTTTCTGGCATGAGGGAGAACATGTAGGGGCAATTTTAAGGATTTCATTGTGGTTATTACTATGGGTTCTTTTTTGTTTTGTTTTTTTCAGACACACATTAGAGACCTTTTGTATGCCTTAAAATATGTGTGGATGGGACCTTTTTCTTTTTACATATTTCTTCCACAAAAGTTAAAACACTCTTCTCTCAACAGGCAGAATCTGAGAGGTCAACAAGCGAGACAACTGAGGTGAGCAGGTAAGAAGCATTAGCTCTTCCTACAATGAAACCTTTTTCAAAAATGATAAACCACGTAAGTGATTTTCCTGAATGTGTCGATTCTTTTTAAAGAAAGGAGTTCTGTCCGGAGGCCAGGACAGAGAGCTGCAAGGGCAAAGACGATCAGCTGGGAAGACAGCTGCTCGAGTGACTTCAGACTTAAACTGTTAATGTTGCTGAACAAAGCCACGCACCATCCTTCAAGTTTTTCAGACAAAGGGAGATGGCGAGGACAGCCAAACACCAGCAAGGACAGGTTTATAAATCGGACGCTCTCCTGTATGTCGGTTCAGTCACCTTAACTCCTGTGACCTGATGAGGGAGCCTAAACTCTGCTGTTATATTGTTTGAAGCTTATGTCTCCGTGAAAGTTTGAGTTGTCAGTGTAATTCTAGAAATGCCACGAGAACAATGATGTCTTTTTAGAAGAGCAGAAGAAAGAGAGGAGAGTTATAGCTTGTGTAAACAAGAATGGTAGTGACGACTGTACTTTCACGCAACCCTCAGATGAATTCTTAACACGGTTCTCCATGTTTTATCTTAACTCTTTTAACAGTTATTCCAAAACACCACTGATGCAGGTTCCAAAGTCATGAACCTCCAACATACGGACATTTACAGACTGCATCTTTTTAATGTCTTATAGAACATCTTGCATTGTGCCTGTTTTGTTATTTTAACATGATCTTGTAAGGTGTATCTCAACAAATAATATATGTCTGCTCTCAAATCAAATGTTGAATAAAGTTTATTTTCAGAGGATCTATGAAATAAGACAAGAACGGCATCTCAAATAGACACTTCTCTTTATTCATTTTCAGAAGGACATAAATTAATGCAACTGTGCATATTATGTCATAAATCTAGTCTTAACGGTCTTATTTATAACAATTTTATATAGACAAATCATTTTCTTAAAAGTAATAGATCTACAGAGCTAGTAGAAAGGTGCAGAATAAAAAATATATATATATTTTTCTTACAACATGATGGTAAATGAATAATTTTTAAATGTTTGTTGGGTCCAAAATAATTGTTTTGTTCTGACAGGTGGTTCCAGCTTCCAAATAAAGTTTGTCAGCCAAATTAACAGCACCATTGGAATCATTTGGTATCTGTGTTTTCTTAGCATCAAGAGTCCAGTTTGACACCTGGCGAACTTGAATGAGGATAAAATAACTGAATTGTGCGACTCTAGACTCAAATCATGATAGTGAATTGAATCATTTAGTTTGCAGACTTTTTGGAATATAAATTCAACAAGTGGCCAATTCTTATTGTGGCTTTAAGGGAAAAGTCCGATTGGGGCTACAGACAGAATTTCACCTAATAATCATTTTCAAAATGTAACAAAATCTAAACACATAAAAAAAAAACAAAGAAAATAGAATTTTAATGCAAAAATAACCATTTGAAAGCATATTCTAATTAGTGATAGAAGAAAAATATCAATCAGCAGGTATACAAATAAATAAATAAATAAAAAATAATTGCTGCATTGCCTTGCAGTAGCAGAATAGCCATACTGGTCCAAGTTCAGGATCAACAAACGTTTATCCTGCATACCTATGTAACAATCTATATACATTTCATTACATTCCACTAGTTAGCTCATGACCAGGAAAAGCAGGTTGACCAAATAGAGAAAAGTCTGAAACAGAGGGCAAAAACTGCCATGCACAATAATGAGTCTCAAGAAGATTGAATGGAGACACATTGAGGAGACACAACTGTAACATATAGTAAATAATACTTAACAAACAATCCCCTTACTGGATTACATATGGTTATGTATGTATGTTATGCAAATGGTATGAAGCAAAGTCATCGTTGCCAAATCAGTAAACTATTTTCCAGATATTACAGAACAGTGCAGTAGTTTCCTGGTTGCCAAGCTTCTCAGTGCAGCAGCTCCAGTTACAGTCTGGGGATTACTGACTCTTCTTTAAAAAAAACTCTTCGATGGATCAGATTGCCTGGTTTGAGCCTTTCTTTGCTACTGAACACTTGAGATAAATGGCATTTCCATTCACATGGGAAACACAGCAGGCAGTGTAATTATGAAAATATTGTTTGGGGACTATAGACAGCGAAAATGGATCTCAATGTTGACTTTTTGAGTTGTAGTTTTGCTATGTTTTTGAGATTTAAAAGAACAAAATGATGATGAAGATGCATAGGAGAGACAGTCTAAAATCTAAGCCTCTGCAGTGTAGTTGAGAGATGAAGATTGCATTTTTTTATTAATACAGTCAGCACCTCCTTGAATTGCTTTCTTCATGCATTCAATATGACTTGCAGTTGCATGACGCTTCTATGGGGCAACTCTAACCCTTTGAATGTTCGTCACATTGACTGTGTGGTTGGTTCCATTCAAGAGCTGCTCTCTAAAGAACTGAATGGAAAGAAAAAATAGACAATAAACAACACAAGATTTATCTCATTCCCCTTACTCCACCTTTTTATATTGATACACATTTACACATTCTTCTTTACATACCTGTTCAACAAGCTGAATAATGGTTCCATTGCTGATATCACTGATTGACGTTAACCTCACCTGAAGAATTGCCACTGCCCCAAAGCCTGTAAAGATTAAAAAAAAATAATTAAAAAAAGACATGTTAAAATTAATAAAACAATTTAAAGAAATCTTGGACTTTTTAATTGCTACATGTTATTAAACACATGATTATTGTTGGTTTAAAGCTGCATTGTGCAAATTACTGATCATTTATTTTAGTTAATTGTATTTGCAAGGGAACATGGGGTCAATTAATTCTAAGAACAGAATATGTTACACAAACTGCATAAATTTGAGAGAATTTATTTTCAGTCAAGTACAATTAATCAAGATTAAATGATTAATGTTATCAGTGTTCTAGTTCTAGTATCATTAAATTAAATCTTAGCTGCCTTTTATTGTGTGTGTGTGTGTATGTA